>JAOBRC010770005.1:0-10136 GCA_027575255.1 Scolionema suvaense | reverse complement strand
TTTTTTGGTTGTTTCTTGACTTGAAAAAAAGATTACTTAATTTTAGTCTAGGTTTTCTTGTAATTCTGTTCCTCATTTTGTACTGATTCAGGGTTTCGTTTTCAGATTACAGAAACAGCGAACTTAAAGACGGTACCGGTGAAAACGAGGTAGCACAGCTGCCGCGTTTTCGGAACTGGGAGTTTTGAGGGGCATTGTGAGCCCCCCTCCCGAACGGGTCAAGGGAGGAGCCATGGAAGCTTTCGCTCTTACACACTCTTCAAAGCTTCAGTTAGGCTAAAAATGTCACTAAAAGAGAAGTAAACCATACTTTGAAACAATATATAAAACAATGTGTTTCTGACTTCCTTTCCAAGCTGCATAGTTAGTGCCTGGCTGAAAGTGAAACTTAAGCGGCACAGAGAAACTTATAGAGCTATATCACTACTGAAATCTGAGTTATACTTACCTTTCTCAGTTCTTATATATACGACGAAACTGCTATGCCCATAAGGACGAACCCAAATTCTAACAAAATAATAGTTATTCTATGAACACAAGAATGGGCTGGACATGCCACGCTTCTTACGATGCCTCCTGCCTGCACAGCACACAGCTCAGCTGCCATCTTTAGCACGGTTCCTTGGACGAACAGATCTTTTAAAATCTAGTCTTGTTTCTGACTGATTGAAATGGTCTGTGTGACAATGCACCCTTTTGTTGTTTTCGCGACGTTTTCAACGAATCAGCGTTGAGAACGACTGTATAAAAGAAGGAATGCAAGCACAGGCGATCCGCAAGATGTGAGGGCTGAGCGACTGGCATGAAGACAAGAATTTGGTCTTTTAGAAAGAGTTTGTTTTTATGTGTCTGGCCGTAAAAAACATTTTGTGAGGGTAACTCCGTTCATGCTGGAAAGTCGTTATTGAAAGTTACTAAAAACTGCTAACACTATTTGCGAGAAAGATGCTCTCTAAAAACATCATTGAACTATTCGGCATAAGCGCTGCTTGATTATTTGCCGTGTGTATTTGTCATATGTCCACTACGCAGCGTTCGTGCTAAAAGGACAACTCGTTCTTGCATATGTCTTAGTCAAAATGTAACAAACAAACAATGAAAAATCAGCTTTTCTAGTATAATATAAACTCTCTCCATGTTGCAGGGGTGTGCTGAAGCTAAGGCTTCAATGTTCTTGACTTCGAATTAAGCCTAAAAACGTTCTTAGCTCGTTCTTGGGAAAAGTGAATGGAAAATCTCTATCGTTATCAAAATACCAAGATTTTGGCACTCAATCGACAAAAAATTAGGCTGGACTGGCTAAACTTTAATCCTTGACTGGAACATACAGTAGTGGATCTGTTAGTGAGATCTGCAGAAAATACGATTTTTTTTAGAACAATTTTTTTTCTGAGTTGTGAAGCCTAGAGTTCTTAGCATGTTCTAAAATTTTAGCTCTTTAAAGCCATACGTCTTAAGAAAGTTTGTTCTTATAAAAATATTGCAAGCCGCATGTCAATCACACTTATTAAGAGTCTGAAGTAGATTTCTGTTACAGGCTAACACAAAATGCAGTCGAAGCATCGACACAGCCCTGATCTTCATACTTTATTTGGAGAAACTTTCTTGAGACAAATTTTTAGGATAAACTTCGCGAATTAATAAAACTCAAAAAATTTGTGAGATAAACTTTCGCGAAAAAAAGCATTTTGCGACTAGGCAAGGTTCTAAACCCCCTTATACCTACCTAAAATAAAAATTGACTGAGTAGACTTTCGTGAAATCACAGTTTGTAAAAAAATTTGTGAGATAAACTTTAACATGCGGACGTTATAGCATATTTTGTATGTGCACTAGGTCACAACTTATTCAATGATCTAGTTGTAAGATGTTGTTAATTGCTAGTTACTGTGTAATCTCTTGTGACATTCCTATGATGTCAATGTACTCTTTATGAGATTAGCATGCTGCTGAATATGTTATGTAACTGTAGCTGTTGTATATAAAAGGGCTTATGACTATGTTGAAAGTCAGTTAGCAATAGAGATCCGACTAAAGTATACCTTATTACGTCAAATTAAGCCGCATGCTTAATTATGCTGCACCCTCAAAAATGCAGCTTAATAAAAATGCGGCTTAATTAATGGTGCGGCTTAATTGAACGCGGCTTATTTAAAGACCAGGCAAGTTCTGGAAAAACTCAATTGCTGCTGGATGACTTTATTCAATATGCTATATCACTACTTTCTACCTTGGCATTAATTTCATCTAAAATATCTCTGCTTTCACCATGATAGTTGTAAACGTCAATCTGTTCTAACTTTTTCTCCAGTATTTAGTGACTCCTGCGGCTTAATTAAAACCTCACAAACCCCTAATTTTGTCAAAGTTCGGCTTAATTACAGCGCGGCTTAATTTAATGCGGCGACATTAGATACGCGACTTATTTTGGCGTAATAAGGTAACTTGTCTTCTGCCTCTCTTCTACTCGTCCTTAAGAAGCTTTAAAACCTTAAGGAACATTACAGACTTTTCTAAACATTTTCGCGATATAAACTTTAGCGGATAGGCCGAAATTCGTTAAATTCACGAAAGTTTTTCTCACGAAAGTTTCTCCGAATAAAGTATGCTAAAATTCCCTGTTCACGAAAAGTCCCAATGACACAATGCTAACGATAAGACTCAGGCACACGGCATGTTTGATTACCTTCAAAATGATTCCAATCGATCGGGGGAATGTATCGCGCGAGATATCATCTTGGTGTATATTTCCAAACATCACCTGTCCATATCAGCTGCGCAACAAGCAACGAACAAGAAGTGATTGCAGTTACTCAAGCTACTGATCGACTGAAGTCGAGATCAAGGACTTTAGTAGGGATTGTTGCGGAGATGTACAAGTGCATAAAATTATGCGTCTATATATTTTGCCATCTGCCAGGGTCCCGGCGAATTTTGAACAAAGTAAAGATTGGGCACCGGCGAAATTTGCCGTTCGAAAACGAAACCCTGCTGATTAACCTTGGACGAACTGTCTTTGCCACTACCACATAGAATATACATATATCGCATTTTTCATTGTTCTGTTCTCGTGAAATTCTTGAAAAAGGGGGGAGGGGGGATGGACATTTTTTAAAAAGGGGGTGGGATGATCTCAAAAGGGGGTGATAGTACCCCCTAGGACACTATGTTATTGTAGGTCCCCTATGTGGGGTTGGGGGCAAAGTCCCAGAAAATTTTGCAGGTCTGTATTGGGCCCCTTCTATTGCTTGAACGTACTCAAGAACTTATATGAAGGCTGGATGAGTTGATCTGTTTATCATGTATGGAGTCCTATGGAACCCTAATTATAAGCATGCAGTAATGACAGGTGTTGCTTGTGACTGTAAGTCCCCTATGTGGCGTTGGGAGCACAGTTCCTAGAAATTTTGCTATTGGCTATCAACAGTTTAAGGGAAACAGTGATCAAAATTGAAATTTTAATAGATGATAGAGCACAGGGAAGCATGGCATTTAGCTTTTTTGGATCTCTGCTTTAGCTGCAGAGTCCTATGAGGTCTGTCTGTCTGTCCTTCTGTCCTCTGTCATTTTGTGCGTCACCGAGGTATTTTTCCGGATTAACCGCTAAATGGATTTTTCTGAAATGTGACGGAGGATGTGATCATTTGTAATTAAGGAAAAGTGATGGAGCCGGAATTTTAAAAATTTTTGTTCTGCTTGTAGCCAGCTGCCATTTTATGCCCCAAAATAGCCATTTTTAGGATTTTTTCAAAGTCTTTGAAGAGCCGTTCATTACTTTTTCGTAGGTTGTGGTGTGAAAGCTCCAGCAGTAATAGTTATGTTGTGAACCATGTGTTGTATCTGGGAAAATTCTTGTTTTGCTTGTAGGTGACAATTTTTTGCTTAACATGGCGTATTTGTTTATTTTTCAAAATTCTTCAAGAATGCTTCAATACGTTTTTGCCATCTTGGGTTAGCCCAGTCGCTCGCCTGTCTCTGTTCGCGCTCCACATTTATATCGGACGTTTATATTTCCACGCTACGAGTGGCACGTACCTTATCTGCGCTCCAAATCTTGAGCACAGTGAATCCAACCATTCAGAAGCTTGTCCTTGGCCGCACATAGGCGTTGCTGTTATGTGTGATGTTACATCAATTCTAACCCTGGGTTGTGTGTCCTGGTGACTTTGCACGTGGGTTCATTTCTGCAAACTCTTCAGAATCGCATTGAAAGTGGTCAAGAGATCAGGTGAGCTGCCGCTAAGCTCTTTTCTCGCCTAATCTGCACTGAGGAACGAATTGCAGATGACAGAGAGAAGAGGTTATGGCTAAGCTAGTCTTGGGTGTGAACCTCACAGGACGTGTCAGTAATGTTATGGTGCATGTTACATACCTGGGAAATCTCTGTTTGTGCCTATGTGTGGCCATTTTATGTCCAAAAATACCAGGAAGGGTCAGTTTTTCCATGTTTTGGAAATATTTTGAGTACACTTAATTGGTTTTTTGCACATTATGGTGTATTCTTATGACCAATTCTGGGTGTCTCATGAATGAACTTTTTGAGAATGGCTCTATAATGAGTTGCATGCAAAATGTGGTATTTTAATGTGGTATTTACTATCTGCAGATCCTGGTATTGTCATGGATGATAATCAATTCACTATCGACTTTCCATCAACGTTTTCTTTACATCAGGAGTATCAGGTGAGTCTTATCATATTGGATGTATGGATATAAGCGGCTTCTGGTGCATCCCACTCAGCTACATGGTCTCTTGCCAATGGTCGATAATTCTGTGCGGAAAAATTCCCAGCTTTTGGGTGGCTTTGTGATTGACTACTTTAATGCATTGCTTGTTGCCAAGCATGCAAACTGTCAAATCAAGCGAAGCAATTGATTTAAAACAAAAGCCTTTTATTGTTGATGCGCATTGTCCTGAGTCAATTGTCACTGGTAGTTTGTATCTCATAGAAATCGGCCACAGGCCTCTTACGACAGCATTAGAACTCCTGCTCTCTTGTCTCACCCTGGCCCTGCACGCACAGATCCCTGACTTTTGCTTGTTGGAGATAGTCATTAATTAGTGTGAGAAAATGTCCTACACTGTTATCGCTATTTGCAGTTCAAGAGCAGGTGATTCCTAGCTTTTATGAAATGCAAGACGAGAAGTAGTTTATTTCTTATTTCTTCCTTTCAGAGTATAATTTTGAGCCATCATTTCTTTTAAGTAGTCAGCCTTATTTTTGCCTGCCCTAATTTAGCGTTGGCTGTATTAATTCCACCCTTACTCTACCTTGCGTAATAGTAGTGAAACACATGTCCAAAATACTGATAGCAGAACCTCTAACGCCGGCCCTTATAATGTCATTAGTCTGAAATTGACGTAATTTAGGGCCGCCGGGGTAAAAAGGATGACACTTTGCTGCTATGGTTTTCCTTGCCGTAAGCCTGCTTTCGTTTCAAGGTGCAGTTATTTCTCGTAGAATTAAAAATGTCGGTTTAAATTGAATATTGAGGCTAAGTTCATAATTTGACAGTAAATTTTAATTCTGGTGAACATCTCATCACAAAAATCACAGAGCAAGTGACTCAAATGTTGATCGCTATGTACAAATATTTTGACAAAAGCTTTGAATTTCTTGAAGAATCTTGATCGAATAATCGAAAATGCCGCTGCCAAAAGCCCAAACCACCCCCACCACACTCACCCCACCACACTCACCCCCCCCCCCCTCACCCCCGAAAACAACCATGTAGATTCAAAGATTTTGTAGTGTAATTTAGTGGCATATAAACAAAGACAAATGTGCAAAGAAAATGATCTTGCTAGTTTCTTAAATTTATTCAATAAGGTTATTCTTGGGTTGACATTCTTTGTATGTGTTGCAATTCAGGAAATTAAACTGACACAGTGGCCTGCTTGCAAACTGCTCATTAAATTCAGCTTCTCTCACAGTCTGCTCACCTTTCTATGCTCATGCAATATGCTACATCAGTATGAATTGAATACCCTGTTGATTGGATGGCTCTGTCACGTGGTTTCGTATCGTGCCAATTGCAGGTGTGCATTTTAGCTATTGCTACGATACGTAGCATAATCATTTCTGTGCTCCTGTCTTGTTTCGGGAGATTTTGCTATTAGCATCCAAAGTAAGCAGACCGAGCAAACGGGGAAGTGTGCAAGGTCTGCTGGGAGCAGGCTCCTGACGCAGGTCGTGATTTGTTTATGCCAGAAAATTGGATTAGAAAATGAGCAAGGCCATCATTCATGAAGCACTTTCTGATCTTTTGTAAGATAGGTAACAATTCATTGAACCCTCCATCCTCTCTTCCCAACCTCGTGAGACATAGTTCGAAGAACTCTTTCTACAGTTGTATAAATTGAATTTTTATTGCTGTGAAGATCCAAAGAAAATGAACGCCTTTTTGTGGTAAACTTTTGATAAACGCGTCTTTTGTAGTATGCTATTCCACATGAAATTTCGCTTCTAATGGAATCATTTCTTCTTGGTAGACCTTAATTTTAGGAAAAGTCTACTGCGCTATACCATTCAACTTCTCAATGTTTATTTGATGGATGGGAAAATCTTGATTGACTGTTCATAAATTTAAGGACGAAATCTTAATGTAGCTAAGGCTGACCTGCGGTAGTAAATGGAGGGGGGCTTGGTTTAACCTGCAAGTTACCGGTGCATACTGACAGCAAGCATTTTTGAAAAGTAGTATTAGGAGCCTTTAATTTGTTAAACCATGCAGAGCAATAATAACCTGTAGCTTGAAGTTTGTTGGTACGTGTATTCACTTACTCTAGATAAGTTGATAAGCTGTTCCGTGCTACCAAAAAGTCGACAGGCCACTCCTGCGCAACAAACTGAAGAACCAAAATGGACTTAAGCTTTGAGTTTCTCTAAAATATTCCTTTGTGAGTGGCCATTCAGTGAATGCTCGTGTTGCATACCAAGGTCGTATTTTATCTTTTATAGTTTTGTATCTCTTTGAAATACTGACAATCACTAGAAAGCCTCTCTTGCTTGTATGTAACCATTTTGGTTTGCCAATTTGGTGCTCTCGTCACGAATGGTCTCGTCTTATTTTGCAGTTGATCTATGGCTTCATGGGATTCCAGGAACCAGGCTTCGGTTATGAATGCAATGATGATGTTATCATATGCAATAAGTCATTGATTGGGGACCTCACTGTGGAAAGGCATGGTGATGTCAGAATCTGTATTCTAACAACATCTTTTACTGAACCAGGTGTGTTGGAATTGGTAACTTGTGTTTTTGAAGAGATTTCCTTGTTGATGATATATATGACCTCACATAAGGAAAAGTAATGGTACACATTTCTGCTGAAGAATAGAACAAATGTAAAAAAAACAAGACAGCTATGCTTCGAGTACTCTCTGTATTCGCAACACTTTTAGTTACAGGGTTTTTGCTCCATTATACTGGCTCTTCAGTCTGCGTTGACAAAGATGGTACTAACTAAAGTCCGTCAAGTGAAGTCGTAAATAGTGGCCAGTGTTGTATTGCAGGTATACGTGATGTCAAAATAGTGCCTTTTATGACATCAAATCACGGTTGTTTGCTTAGTTGAACGTCATTATAAGGTAATCTTGCTTGTAATCATTAAACACAAGTCATGCCACATCATATTGTTGTTGCTTGGTAACAAAAGAGGTTTTGAAATGGTGTTAATTTAGACTTGACCTGAACATCTTTATCAAGCATTTTTCCATTTTCTGATGATAGTCTGTGTCCTGGTGATACAATTTCAGCAGTGGAATGACGTAGAACTCATTTTATTCCCTCATTTAATGTGCTTTTCTACCGGCAAGGTGTTCCTGGTAGACTCGCATTCTGTAGGCAAATCAAAGGTAAAGCATTGTTTTAAGAAGTTAACACAAAGTTTTGCAACAATATTTTCGTTCTCGGCTGCATAAAACTCACGCTCTGTCCGTTAACTTTTGTTTGCCAACCTGTTTCCAATTCTGCCTTGCAAGTTGCACAATACGTCATGTGCAATGTCTGCACTTTGACGAGAAATCTTAGCCTGTGATTTCAAACTGTTTTCTAATGGGTTTAAAAATGTAAAACTTAGTTTCCATCATGTGATAGCAACATTTACACCAGGAGATACTGCATTTAAAGCAATACAACGGTCAAAAATGATATTCAGGTCATGGATAGAGTATGAAAAATTATGAAGTTTGGTTTTTATTTGAGGTGAAAAGCTTAGGTGCTTGTCCTAAAATCTTGCTTCAAAGTTTTTGGATAATTTATGTGCCCCTTCCTGCTTGATTCACATTAACATAGTGTGCAGAGGGGTTCAATCCCCCCTTTTTCATCAATCCCCCCTTTTTTTGGCATCCCCCCTTTCTAAAATTTGTTCTGGCTTCCCGTATCATAGCACTCAGATCAATTGATTCATTATGTGGTTACTTTAGAAGGAGAGATTGTGTTCAGTCCTTGCAGACTGTTGCCTAATTATTTACAGTGCATTCATTCTAAGGCGTGCGATAGAGTGCGCGCGCCTCCATACGCGCCTGAAATTAATCGAGGCGCGCTCATGATCGCGCGCCTCAATATGTTTTCCTCTGAAAAATCGTGCGCCTCCGACACAAGAGGTAGCTATGGAAATCTATTACACTACTATCTAATTAAACCTGACCCTTTGTTGCAGCCAGAACCAAGCGTGTCTGTTAGGCCACATGCAGTGTGCATTTCTCTTAGGAGCCTGTGACACCTGTTTTTTCCCATCAGCCACTTCAGCTCTTCACTCGCAAGAGCTGCTCAGATAATGCTGAGATGAAGAGCGCACCTTTTGACAGGAATATTTAACTTTTAGTCTGTTAGTTAGGCATTTTCTTTTAACAGTCTTATTTTTTATCTTTTTGCGGGCTGGGCGAAGAAGACTTCTGACGACCTTTCGGTGAGCCCAGCCTAGCTGGTGAACATCCAGTACCTAGCCAGCCATCATCACTGATAACTTAAGACTAACTAGCTAGCTGATAACTGAAGACTAACTAGCTAACCAAAGAGATCGACTGCTTTAAATAGCTTTAAATAGACTGGGATTGAATTCGGAATTTGGATTTCATTTGGATTTGGATCTGGATCTGGAAGAACAAGCAGAAGAAAACAGAAAAAAAGAGGATTTGGAAGACATTTTCAGTGCAAAGATTGGATACAAAGACTGTTGGCTGTCGACCGTTGACTGTCGACCGTCTACTTCCCTATGCTGAAAGAGGATTGGGAAGAAATTAGAGGAAGGAGAGAAGAGAAGACAGAGCAGGAACGGAAGGACAGAAGGAGACAGCAAAGGAAGGGCAATCGAAGGTGGAAACAAAAGGCAGATCAGAGAGAGAAGAAAGACAGATGGAAGCGGACAAGGAAAGAAAAGGCGATTTGTCTCAAGAGTTGATCAAGGAAAAGACGACAAGAACAGGTGGACTTAAGGAGGCAGTGGAGGAAGGACAATCAAAGGTGGAAGCAAGAGGAGGACCAGAAAAAGAAGAAGAAAAGAGGGAGGTGGATGAAAGAAGGGGAGGCAAGTCACCAGAGCTGATGGACGGAGAGAGGGCGAGCCCAGAAAGGCATACCCAGACAGGAGAGAAGCACCAATCGGGGCTGGAATCAAGGAAAAGACCAGAAAAAGAAGTCGGACATATAGAAGAGGGTGAAGCAGTAAACGAAGACAGGTTGTCACAAGAGCTGACCCATGGAAAGGAGGCAAGAACAGAGGAACATAAGACAACAGCAGAGGAAGGACGACCAGAAGCAAAAGAAGGAGGACCAGAAACTGAAGAAGGGCAGATGGAAACAGGTGAAGTAAGGGAAGTCATGCCAGAAAAGAGGAAAAGCAAGTTGCCATGAAATTCGACAATGGGAAAGAAAGCAAAACCAGAAGAAGATAAGAAGACTGCAGTGGAAGGTCAATTAACAACAGTTGAACAACCAGAAGTAATTGACGAACCAGAAACAGTAGAAGAGGAAAGTATCGATGGCCATCTAATGGTCAGGAAGACTGACCACAGAGGTACCCAGATACACTACTGGAAGGGAATGGAACAACACCTAGATGTTACACACGACAAAGAAAAGGAAGATACAGTAAGCGATGGGCCAAGTCCTGCCCCTAAAAAGGTACTTCTG
>JAOBRC010769894.1:0-10136 GCA_027575255.1 Scolionema suvaense | reverse complement strand
TGTTCGTGCAAAAAATAAATCGCTATTGAGCAATTTTCACTAAAACGCCCTACTTCTCACATCCGACAATGGGTCATGTCACTTATGACGTCATACGTCAATCAACCCTATTGACTTGAAAATTGGCACATATGCATGAAGGGTTAGTAAATGTGTGTACCAAGTTGTAATATTATTGAATAAGTAGTTCTAGAATTATGGAGTCGTACAGCTCCAAAAAGCCCAGGTTGAATAGGGTTAAGCTACTCAATTTCCCTCTGCTCCTTTCAACTGTTCTGCAGGTTCTCAGTTTTGCAAGGTGATAAGGCAAGATAGACAAATACATTGAAAACTCAAGCCGAGTGATCAAGTAATCTTTAGCTTGTGTTTTACCCTTTTGCACCTTGTCACGTGTTTCGCGCAATTTAATTTTTGCGCACCCTGTTAATGAAAATTTTCGGGCAAATCATATTTTCGTACGACCAAATGCGCGAAAAAATAGGTATTTTGGCACAACCAATTATTCGCGCATCGGCTTGCAGCGAAAATTGGATCTGCGTGAATTTTGAGTGAATTAAGGTAGATTGATTACATGTTGAACACAACATAAACCAATCATTTTTTGCTTGCATCACTGCAAACAAGACCTTATAAATGTCCAAGTAGAATATGCAAAATGAGCAATTGTGTCATACTGACATGCACTCTTCCTGATATAAAAATATACCACTGTACTCTGATAGGCTATGGAAGTATTAGGATACAAACATTAAGACTGTCATGTCAGCACAAAAAAAGCTGTAACTGATATGATGAAAAAATGACGATAAAAATTTTAAACAGTCCTGCAAAACCAAACATTTACAATGAGTATGAATTAAATTCAATACAAAATTTCCAAACAAAAAAGCCTATCCAAAGAGTAACAAAACTCGAAGAATTGCATCCATAATAGCTACTTCTGAAGACTATTATGCCTAATACGGCAGGCTTGAGATATATGGTATCAAGTGTGAGTCTCTATGCTCATAATACATGCGTTTTTGGCAATATTCGCAGGTGCCACTTGGACTGATCTTTGAATCAGAGAATGAGTCAACTGGAATGATTTCAATAATAAAACATGTTCAAGAGCACTGGGTACCAATGAAGCATATTATCATCGATGGGAAAACAGAGAAAGAAGTGGCGGAAGTAATTCCTTTTGGAGGAGACCAACTAACAGAGGAGAGGGGAATCAACGTCCAAAAGGCTATGCTCGATGGAGACACAGTAAATGAACGATTAATGGGAGTTGAATTCAAGTTTGAGGATTGGCATTTGAAGAAGACCATGTACCAGGTAACTATTTTACAACTTTCACACTTCTTAGCAGGACGAGGGTGACAAAATTCAGAAAGTGACAGGTGCACTTCTAAGATAAATATAATTCACGATCATTGCACTTCTTACTTTCCAAGCATAGGGTACATAACGTTGAGTATGACATATGCTGGCAACATACCAGTATTGAATAAAACATAGATGTACAAACGAAAAAAATATAACTAAGCAGAAGCTATTCTATAGCCACATAAACAACACAAATGAGTTCACACAGCACTATCACTATACAATTTTAAAAAGGGGGCACCCAAAAGGAAGTGTGCAGAATTGGTTGAGAAAACATGTATGCAACACAACATCGTGTCACACAAGCGATCGTAAATCATGTGTGCCCAGGCTTTTTTGGACAAAGATGAATGCAAATATGCTTTAGCTTTGAGGAAAGGTCATATAGCTCATAATGATAAAACACTGCTTGGGGGCATTGTCATGGATGCGAGGCATTTGAGTAATTTTGAAACAGAGAGGATAATTTACTCTGGAGACGACCCATTTGCACACTATAAACATCTGCTATCTGATAATTGCCACAATGCATTCAATTGATTTAGATCAAAGATACAATATTTCGAGTCCAAGATTCTGGAGCTCAATTTGGAACAACAACTTGGGCTATGAATGTCCTACATACTTCCAATGCCAAAAAAGGACCTCATGATGACTTCAATTCATACAGGGACTTCTCCGACCAAGAAACTGATTCACAAATAATAGCAGCATGCATGGAAGTGATGAACATGGAAACTGTTACTGGTAAGGACAACATACCAATTTTTTCATGTACCGTAATTATCTGAAAGAGCGCCCCAGCTTAAATGAGCGCCCCTCTTGACAGCTGAGAAATTTAATGAGCGCCCCGGCTTGAGTCAGCGCACCCCCTCAAACCAGGAAAGAGACGCTCATTTGGAAATTTGTAATGTATGATGTGCATGTGTGCTCACTCAGATGGTTATTAACAATAATGACGAACAAGAGAAGAATTATCTTCTGTCAGATGTTCTTTTTTTGCTTTTTATAATAAGGGAGTTTACGAGCACGCAACGAGAATGAAGAAGGGGATATAGACGTAGAGCTTTAGGCCGAGTTCTTTATGTTTGTATTTTGTTTTAGCTGGAAAATATTCACTACTACTAGTATCTACTGTGCATTTTTTGTAATGAGCGCCCCGGCTTGAATGAGCACCCCCCTCAAATGAGCACCCCTTCTGAAAGGTAGAAAATTAAATGAGCGCCCCAGTGCTCATTCAGATAATTACGGTACTTCACGAATCGTTAAACAGAAACGTAATTCATATGGAAAAATGGTGGACCATAGTCAAAACAAATAATTTCAGTGACACATTACAGATATACTCCAGGAGCCAATCTGAAAGACATACAGCAAGGTATACTCTTTGAGATATCAAATGAACACGTGAGATATATACATAAGCAATATAAGATGTCAAACATGTAAATCTTCTCCTTCATTAATAGCAAACATAACCAGCAGAAATCAGGGCATTTTTGTAAATCAGTACTTTTTTGTTTCCACACAGCTGATATTGTTCCGGAACATATAAAAAATGGGTCGGAGGACGAAAAGCGATCTTGGGTATTCGACATAGCAAAGCAAATAATTGAGAGGTAAGTTCCTTTCCATAAAAATTTTGATTCAACAACAATTATACGTAACAACAGTATTTTCTTACATGATACACCCATGACTACATACACTATTGATTTCTAACCCCTATGGTCAGTATTGTCTCTGTCTAAATGTGTTGTCATGACTGGAAAAGAATTATAAATAACAGTAAAGGAAAATTCAGCAATTCCTTTGAGATATTTCCCAAACCGCGCCTGATCAACGAAGCCCTCTGATATACACATTTACGGCCATCAGTTCTACATTCTTTCCATATAATAACAAAAACTAGTATATTTGATATGTATGAACATACAGCAAACTCTAATAAGGGAATCTTCAACTACTTGCAAGATACAATTCTTATGTTCTAGGTACGTGGTTACTTATGACATTGAGAGTACAGAAAATGCAACTCAACCCAAGAGCAACGAAAAGCAGTCAAGGCTTGTGAGAAAATACTACTGGTGCCATTACAACACAACACCTGATGAAAATGGTAGCTACTGCACTCATTCCGCTTTCACCTATAAAGCAGCTCGTGACTCCCATGAAGCAAAAAAACACAACTACGTGCGAGGTGATGGCATGGTAGGTATAACATGTACAAATACCGACATCAGTAACTCCCAAGACGCAATTTTCAACTACACAAAAGCATCAATATCGTTCAACTTGCTCCTACGAGACATAAATGACTGTATCAAAGAAGGAGATGGGGAAAGGCTGATGGATTTGTATCGAGTTTGTCTCCTATATATGAAAGCATACAATCACAAAAAATATGCATTTACCATAATGAAGCTGCTGACCAGGATTAAAGAACAACCTGAAAATGCATTTCGCTTAATTTGGAATCGCTTCATCAACACCAAAGGTCAAAGGGGCAAAAATATCTCGAACGATATACACCTGGAGCATTTAAATGGCTATTTAAAAGATATGCTGAAGTCCCTAGGTAACAACCTCGATAAGCGAAATGCAGACAGGGTCTCAAAAACTGTAAAAAATTTATCTACAATTACATCAACAGTAGAGGAGTTGTATCAGTGTCCAACAACAACTGGCCATCGAAAAGCAATGCAGAATAGGGAAGGAGTAATGACACTAGCAAATGCATATAAAGAAGCCTTAGTATTCCAAGAAATCCCAGGACGGTTTCATGAATCCTTTCCAAAATTCGATGCAGACCTTCTAAAGAAGCTGGACTGGGTCAAATTTGTTGAGTGGATGAAGGAAAAAGAAAAAGAATTCAAGTACTTATACACAGGAAACTAAATTATCAGCCTGCCAGTGACCGAGTTCTATGGGATAATCTCTTACAAGGACAGTCTCCAATAGATATTACAATTTCTCATGCAAACAGTTCAATTTGTATGCAACTACACTAAAAGAATTAAGTTCATGTGATGAAATACAACGAGAACAGACTTCACTTACTTAATAGAACTTTGAATAGGATTCAAATTTACTGTTGACTGAACAATTCAAAAATTCAACCTGATGGTACAGTTATGTATCTTCTAAGCACCTGAAAAAAACACAGCTGCAGGATGCACTGGCATATACTGATAGACTATCGTGCTTCACCTGATAAGCCCAAAAAATTATTTTGTTAACAAGGTCTATCAGAGACTGCCTTTGCAAGGAGACTAAATGCCTGGAAATTTATGTATATTATACTAACTGTATTACAAATGTAAACATAGACAGATGACCAGAAGCACTGTTACGGACACTATGTACATAGCAAATTATGAAAAAAAAACTGTGAGTGTCCACTACGAGTGTTATCTTTGCCCTTCTCTTATTTTTTTTTAAGTTTTAGCTATGAACACGGAAAATCAAAACATATATATGCAGGAGGAATAACAGGGAAGGCTTTCAAAAAAATAACAGCCATATCACACACATTACAGACAAAAGATAACATTCACACAAACCAAAGATACCCAATCAGTCATGGCAAAGCTAAATTCATAATAAATGCAACTTACATACGATCAACCATATTTTCATACTCACCAGTTATATCTACATCAGTAAAATCAAAATCATCAAAAACCTCATGGCATATTAGTACTATTTCCTGGGCTAGAGATCTGTCGTGAACAGGTAAATACTTTAGTACATAATCCACAGAATCAATACATGGCAAATGATTTAACACCTCTTCAACAACACTAGGAGACAGACCAGACACAGAAAAACTTGGAGTAAACAGAAAATCAACTTTATTGCATGTAATACTGACATACTCTTCCAACAACATCTGCACAAGCCTTTTATCCTCATCCCGAACGGAACGGACGAAGGGAGCTGGCGTTTTATGGCATACTTCATTATTAACAACTTCAAAATCAAATATAGCGAGGCATGAACTTTTGTTGCATGAACAGGACTGATGACAAAATGAACAACAAATATGTGCAGGTTTCATGGACTGAACAGGACAAACATCATATGAGAACGGTGAATACAACATAGATCGCAAGCATTCTTTACGAGATCTTCCAATAAAATTAGCCATCTTAATGGAAATTTCTTTGGACCGGACCCCCGGATAGACATATAAAACAGCATGACACTGAATTGGAGTATTTCGACCGGCTCGGCCAATTTGCTGAACATAATCAGCAAGATCAAACGCAGGACCAAAGTGGACGACATGGGTTACATCTCTACAATCAATGCCGCAGCCAAGGCTGCTTGTTGCTAACACCAAACGGACAGGACCATCCACGGTCAGAGACTTCAACACGCGAGCCTTGCTTCGGTCACTTGTTTCAGAGTGGTACATTCCAATTAAACTTTGAAAAGCTTTTCCATCAGATGACAAAATTAAACGTGCATCACCAAGAACTAAACAAAGCTGCTCGTACAGCCAACCAATCATTTTTATTGATCGGCAGTATATTATCACTTTTGGGCATGATCTTCCTGACACTTTAAGTCTATCAGTTATCCAAGTCAGGCACTTAATTGACTTAGTAGGAATACGGACAATAGACAGCCGTATATTCGGTCGATCAACACAAGCAGATACCACAACTACGCTCTTCGACAATGCTACGGATGAGGATATCAATGTTTGGTAGTCTGCATCAGCAGTGGCAGTAAGTGCAAGCACAGGGATATTTTGTCTACCAACAGATCGCAGCTCATGAATCCTACCGAAAGATTCTCGAAAAGCCAGTGTCCCCTGTGATGCAGCAGCACCCCTATATAAAAATTACAATCAAAGCATAAAGACACAGGAAGGATGAGTGACTTGAGGTGCAGCAGTACAAGTCAAAAGCCTTAGTGATACCACAATTTATTTCGGGAGAGACGGCAAAGTCTAATTGCAATAGAATGCAAACATATTGCATGGAATAGCAAACATAATTACTACGGTATATACTTGTTCCATATAAAATAAGAACCACCAATTATATACAGGAAAGTGGTTGAGCCATCATACACATAGCCCACGATCAAAATCACCAGATCACACTATCCTGAGGAGTTCCAATATCTGATATAATATGCAGTTCCAATATCCAATATGAGGAGTACGCTCCCCATCAAAAGTAATTTTCTCTACCCCTAACTGCTGATCAGGGCATGGTAGGTATAGGCCTACAGAAAAAACATTACACACTACAGGAACAGGTCTGATGTCTAACACTATTCACATCAAATCAACGAGGAGAAAATATCATGCATCCAGTGAGTGTGTTATCAACACCTATCCAGTCAGGAAATATATTGCCAGAATTGAAGCAATTAAAACTAGGATTGACTTAAGTGCCATGACAACAGGTATCTCTTCCATCAATCAGAAATGCATCAATAAGGCAGGTTGCCACAGCAACCATCAGAGAAGTTTTCTTTCCGTCTAAAAAAAAAGATAGCTTGACAAATCTAAGATATGGTACATGGTGCGTGGTAAAAAAAAAATCAGATAAACCTCCTCCACTTTCTAAGTCCGGGGAAACTTTAGAAGGGTAATAGATACTTACCATTTCACCAAGTGTACTTCGTCAACCACAATAGCGAGAATATTTTTCGATATTTCTTTCACAGCCAACAGCTCACGCCACTTTTTTTCCAACCAAACTTCAGGAATACCGAGGAGCAAGTTGTATTGCAGTGCACTGATTTCTTGAAATTTTGAAGGGGTCAACTCCACAGGACGCAATTTCAACGCATTTTTCTCTTCTGCAGATCGAATATGATCAAGAATCAAAGCCTTCAATGGAGAAACAACCACAACTACAGCTTTCTCTGGCAAGAGACCGCCGAATCCATCCAAATCTTCTCGCAAGTACTCGCAAACAGCCGGGATTAAATTAAAAATTACAGTCTTTCCAAATCCAGTAGGCAAGAGGCACAAACAATCTTTACCTTGAAACACAGCGGTTAAGGCTTGTAACTGTTGCGGGCGTAACACAAAATCGTCACTGATTAGTTTACAGCAAAATTCGGCAGCTTTCTTGATGGCTCCAGCAGACAGAACTTCCACTCCAGCCATTCTCCGCTCGTAACTGAACCTTGCAGCTTGCCAAACAAACAATCACATACTCAAGAATGGCGTGGTCACGAAAGACCCAATTAAATTTTCATCTAATCGGCTTACTAAACCCGTCACCGTGAAGCCACGAGCATGTCAACGCGAGAGTCGATCACGTGGTTTACCATGTGGCATCTGATTGGTGCATATGAAAATGCACAGAATCTGTGCATTGCTGCCACCAAGCGTTGGTGAGAGGATCTTTTCGCCACGGAGGTACGCGAGTTGGTGATCGACATCGAGTCAGCGCGCGGTACCCAGGCTACTTAAAGACAAGAAAATTCTGAAAATAGTTTTGGAAGACACTTTTCTTGCAGTTAGATTTCCGAGTTCTTTGTTTCCAGGTATTTTATTGCTTTCAGGATCCTTAGCTGTTTAGTGTGTAGAATGGTTTCATTCAGCTTTGGCAAGTAGACTAAGGTTATCATCAGATCTGTTTTTTTCGTCAAATTATTTAGTTTGTGCACAACTTGCTGCTTGCAAGCATAGTTCACTGTCTTATTGCTAGCTTTTGATGATGATTTTTTTAGACTTGATACTTTCACGTGCTGTTTTTATGCTCTGTCTCTAAGTAAACTTTTAAGGTATTCCATTTCTTTGAAGTTGGTTGTTAACATTTGACATGGTATCTAGTATGATTCTGTGCAAAATTTTGCATATATTAAGAGATACATAGCTTTGTTTTCACACAAATCATTGCTGGTATGCCATCGTTTTGGTAAGCATAAAATGCAACGTCTTCTTCTGAGGCTAGGCGACACTAATTGGGTTCGAGTTTGTAGTTTTGAAATTGACTCTATGCTGTGTTTGGATTGGATTGCTGAAATTTCTTTCTTGCTACTTGCTTTGCTGCTCGTAAAAAGTAGTATCCCGTGTGCATTCTGAGAGTGAGTATTGATTACGCAGCTTATAGGTTGTGCGCTGTCATGTCTGGTTATAGATTTTAAAGTTTAAGGTTTTCTGCTCCTTTGCAATTATTCTCGACCTACAAGTGTCCAGCTCATGTCCAAGTTTGCTGGCTACAAAAGCACTGACAGAGTTTTTCTGCATCTTCTGGTATTTCCGCTTTCATATATGGCATCATTCATTGAGCAGACAGCTTTTTAGTGTCTTGACAAACACACTTGTGCTATGTTTCCGTATGTTATTAATCAGCATCTGTATCGAGTTTTCAGTAGGATGAGAGCAGTGTTGTTCCGTATCCTATTATTCAGCAGTGTCTGTATCGAGGTTTCAGTATGTTGTGAGCAGTGCAGTAGCAGTAACTGTTTTTTCTGCATGTCATAAAATGTGGTGTTATTTTTGCTAGTCAGTAGTTCAAGATGTAGATGAGAAGGATTTGAGTTTTATTCGCAGTACGCAAAAGACTTCTTTCTGCTTCTTACATTCACAGCGTGGACCGCCTTACGCATTTGTGGGCATTTTCTTTGCATAAATAATGCATTTCGTAGTGCGCAATGGTATTGGGGTTATGTCACGCTACCAGTCCTATCAGCTGCGTACAATCACTAATCATTGCGCATTCTCATTTGCACTGTGCAATGACTAGGAAGGTCAGCGTAATAATTAGGGGATTTCAGTCCTGATGAAGATAGGAACAAGACACCTAAGTGTATTGAATGACAATACGAGAATTGTTGCGCATATAAATCTTCCTTTTCCTGCCTGAAAACGGCCGTGGTTTACCGTCCTTTCTTGGTGTATAGATCACGGAACAGTCCGGGTCGTGCTAAACTGCTGCATGGAGTGCTGCAAGTTGTATGCTGCAAAATATTCAACATCTTTCGAAAAGTGCGCAACGATTAAGCCGGTTGACTTTGCAATTAGTTTTATAAAACTCAAGTTCCCCGCTGGTTATCTTGGGATTATGATTGAAACCTGAAGAGCTTTGTGAATGATGGGGATTTGAGGATGAGTGGTGGATGGTTGATGACCAGTGCAGTATGGGCAAAACCCTGCCAAATACCTGGCCACGAAAATAAAAAAAAAATTATTTACATAGCAGTGAAAAATACAAGGATTTAAGAAACAACATACCAGTAAGACTTTGATTGTACTTTGCACCATCCTGAAAGTCCCACGTAGCCAACAATTTTCTACCACCTATGTGCATTCCATGACAGTAGAATCCTTCTCCTGGATTGTTCCATATCAGCACATCATGTGAGCAATTCAGAGATGCATGCAAGAGCCTCAAGTTTGGAACAATGAAAGTCTGTAATTTAACAGGTCCTAGTTCAGCATTTGTAAACGTAACATTCAATTGAATCCAAGCATTGCCACTTGTAAAAGTGTGGGACAAAGTGTCATTATCTTGCTGGACTTTTAAACCATTTTTAAAGGAAAATTCCTTCTTTTCCCCATCAACAAGAACTTGGATTGTTACAGGCTCAAACGCATATGCAATTACTGGAGATACAAGAATAAGATTTTTCGATAATGCTAATGTAACAAGCCATGGACCAAAATTATATGACTTTGAAGCAGATGGATTAGCACAACTACCAGCAACTGCAGTGCTTGCACTACCACATTCAATACTGGAACATGTGTCACTGTCAGATATAAGTGAGTCAACAAATCGCCATAC
>JAOBRC010769782.1:0-17222 GCA_027575255.1 Scolionema suvaense | reverse complement strand
TTTTAAAAATGAGGCATCAAACGAAAGCCCTTTGCAAGACCTTTCCATTGATATATAATATGTGTATAGTTTTTGTTTGTGCAAAAAATATATTGCTATTGAGCAATTTTTACTAAAACGCCCTACTTCTCAGATCCGACAATGGGTCATTTTATTTATGACGTCATAAGTCGCCCTATCAACCCTACTGACTTCAAAATTGGCACGCACATGCATGAAGGGTTAATAAATATGTGTACCAAGTTTCAATACTATAGAATAAGTAGTTCTAGAATTATGGGGGGGGGGGCGTACAGCTCCAAAAAGCCCAGGTTGAATAGGGTTAAGGACTCAGTTTATGGTTGCGCACAAAATGATCTAAAATACTGACCACCCTCCTACCAGATCAATCCCCAGATTGCCGTGTTGTACATGGAAGGAAAGTAAAGAAAAACATCATTGGCCTGGTAAAACAGTTTTCCATTGATTGACAGATTTGAATATGACAGATGGCACTTCCTAAGATCAGTTGCTTCCTTTGTCTTGTTAATCAACTCGTTTTCTAGCACAGCAACTTGATCTTTCAAATCTTTATTTTCACTTTTCAGTTCACAAACAAGTGTTTTTAATGTGCTACATTCAGTGCATTCTGTATCAACATTCAAGTCTGCAATGGCAACACAAGTACTTTCTTCATCTACAGCTGAACAACAGCCTGTTACATCAGAAACATTCTCAAGAGGAAGTCTCTTTCTTGGTGTTTTTCGTTCTGAGATAGATATTTTCTCGCGAAACTTAAACAGAGTTGACACTGCACCAGGAAGTACAGATTTCCTGCCTGAGTTAATGCTTCTGCGGAGATCACAGTCCTTAAAGTGAAATTCGCAGATCTTAGTTGTGTCAGAAATGGAAAATGAATCCGAGCCTCCTTTTCTCCTGAACGTGTGAACAATTTGTTTCCACTCCTTCCGTTCCTGATCAGCTTTAGGAAAGCCAAATAAAGTTATCCCGAACTTCTGGCCATCACTAGTGTAGGTGGCACTACCACAATCTGGTACACAACAGCAATTTCCCCGTCCACCTGAACTAACTTCATTCGGTCGCAACACAACGGGTGTCGTATTGAAATTTCCTGCTATCTAATGAAATATATTATGTAGTTAATGAATATTTCACTGAACAAATCTGATTTAGAAACATATTGGAGTATATATTTTGAATTGAAGAGTTCATATACAAGACAGAAAGGGTTTCTTGCGGGAAATCCTAGCAAGACAGAGAAATTAATATTATAGCAAAACCTGGTTTATTTTGTCATGACATTCAGTGTCATCCATATACTTAGCTATGCTTCATAAATGTTGACACTAAGCACTGTGTGTGATAGTATAGATGCTTGGCTTTGCCTTTTTTAGTCCGTATTCCCATGGGCCTGATAAGAAGTTGATTAAAACTTGCGGCAACTTGTGATTTTCCAAATTCAAGTGGTCCCAGAATATGTATAGCCTAGCTTAGGAATAAGAGGACTGGTGCATGCAAAGGAATTGTCCAGCTAGAAAGCTATGTAAACATCTCCTATCAGTAAAATCGAGCAAAAAACAAAACTGTATCTGAGCTCAAGCCTCTCCTAAACAGAGAATACCTATCTAGCTAGCTACCTAAGTTCATCTTCAACAATAGAAAGTATGTGATCTGAATCTGATCATAGCCCTAGCTTAGCTAGATACTACTCTCAGTGTGCCAGCTAGAGTGTTAAATGGAAAGGGAAAGATCGAACTCACCCTTCTTACAAAAAAGCTTAGGCCTAATCAGCAGACACCAAATCAAAACATAGGCAGCCAGAACTCAATACAGAACAACCTTCCTGCCGTTCTTTCAAGGCAATAGACAGGCGCATGATTGAAGCTAGAAACCACACCATTATCGTAATTACAGGAAATTTTTGAAAACCATGACTTCACTCCAAGATCTTATACAAATGATCGGCATAGCCTAGCTACCTGTTCTGTATCCTATCTTAGCTCAGACAGACGGTGAGGTTACTATACGTTCTGTTCCGTGGATTACCATAAGCCGTTGAATTGAACTTTATGGTGACATCAGGAGAATGAGAAATTCAAAAACAGAATTCTTGACTCTCTTTTAAGATTGGAACATGGATGCATCCAAGATGAGAATATGATTGAAAATCTCTTATGGAACAGAGACGATGGAGGTACACAGTTACAGCAAGCGTTTTGCGTACGACTCTCAGGTGCTAAATGTAGAACTTACTCGCGGCTTTCGCCGGCTTGCTTGCTGGCCAGAGGCCAGTGCCGGAGCGTCGAAAGGACCCGGAGTTGAGTTTTTAATGTTAGTGTCCTCGGAGAATTGCTTAGGTCGCAGTTAGTGGGAGTTTTTTGTGGATTGCATTTTGTGAAGCCAGTAGATCAAGAATTAAGCATTATAGGACAGTTTCGGGGTGTTTTTCTGCTAGAACTTTTTGTTTCTAGTCAGAACGACGACAATGGAGTGTAGCGGCATGTATGGTAGTGTTATATGGACCACTAAAGGCCATATCCAATTGTCGTCCCATCAGGGGCAAAAAGACAGATTTCCATATAATCCAATTTTGAAGACCGACTTCTGCTCAAATAAGAAAAGAAATCAAACAAAATATGTTTCATCATAAAGAACTTTTTATTCCTAGTCGGAAAATACCATCGAAGCAACACCTTTGTCCTTAATAAGAAAAATAAGAAGTGTCAAGTACCCCTTCAGAAACAGGAAAAATCCAGCAAAAACGGTTCTTTTCAAAATGTTCCATGTTTGAGGGGCTGTAAATATTTAAGTACCACAGAAATGGATCAAAATTTGCAATAATAAGTTAGAACTTTTTGTTTTCTTTCTAGAATTAAACAGATATGTCCGATACATGTCGACGTCGTGACGTCAAAATCGGCAAAAATTCACAAAAAATGTAGTTGTTTGTCGGAGTCGAAATGAAACTTTTGAAAATTTCAATCGATGCAAGCTTTTGTGTAAACGCTATAGACAGATAAATTCAACTTTTACGAGATTTTAAGAAATTTAGTTCTAAAGTCAAAAATGGGCATTTTTGCAATTTTGTGATTTTTCAAAAAAGTTGACTTTTCGACGGCTAATTCCAAACATGTGGTGCAAAGCACAGTGCTTTGAATTAGTATATGTCGTAGTAAAACTTATACTCTCCACGTTTCATCAAGAATGAGGTTCGTCATTGACGTCAAAATGACGTCACGTGACGTCAAATGTGCTAAATATCCGTAAAAAATGAAAAATTGGCATAAATTTCACAAAAAAAATCTTGAATTCTAGGACCATGAATGACCAAAAATGAAAAATTGGCATAAATTTCACAAAAAAAAATCTTGAATTCTAGGACCATCTGGGTGCAATTGTATCATTGAATCCATAGGAGACAAAAAGTTGTCGTGATTTAGGGATTTAAAAAAAAAATCGTTCAGGTAGATTTTGAGTAAATTGACGTCAAAGTTGGAACATCTGTGAAAATTGCCATTTTTTCACTGTTTTTGCACCATCACTATCAGAAAACCAAATTTCACAATTAATCAGTAGTAAAGTACATACACCTGCGTGGCAATGTTAGACCATCTTATGGTCCACCGAGGAAAAGTGTTTTCAACTTGATGACGTCATCAAATAGGGGTCGGTTTTTCTAAAAAACGCAACTTTTGACCCCTTCTGTGATGAAACTGTGCCCAAATAAGGCGTTTTGATGGCGAAATTAGCTTGGCAAAGCTGCAATCTACCAACTTTCAGCAGTTTTGAAGCAGTTTTAGAGGATTTTAAACGCGAAAATTGGAAAAAAGGCCGCTTTTTGGCCAAAAACGGCCATTTTTGCACCCCCTGAAATCTCATGACCAAATATGGTCAAATCAAGTTTTATGCGACAAAAGGAAACATCTGATAGTACATTAGCATATAAGAAAGTTTCAACCGATTTCATGAACTTTTCACGAAATAACAAGCAAAAAACCTTGAAAAAAGAGGTCATTTTTCAAAATCTCGATTTTTGCTATTTTTGCCATTTTTCCATCTTTGACCGTGAATAACTCAAAAACCACAAGTGGGCTAAATACAAGCTCTCTACCATTAGGTAGTACTAACAGAGTTCTCAAAAGGAGCTAAGAATCAGACCCATCACATGTCGGCAATGACGTCAAAAAAGGCGTCAAAAGTGCCAAAAATGACCCCTGAAAGCCATATCTGACGGCATGTCGGACGTCGTGACGTAAGAAATGTCGTTGGGCAAAGTGCCAAACCTACTTTAAAGTAAAGCTGAATAATTTCACCACCTATCGCTGAGCTAGTTTTGCCGGTACTGGCACCGACGTCGGAATGCCAAATCGAAACGTCGGAAATCGAAAAAACGTTATTTTGACTTTGGGCCGACGTCGGATGGGTGTCGGATCCGACGATTCCAACCAAACTCCAATTTTTTGAAGCACAATTTCATACTCTATTACCATGTCAATCTGTGGCCCTAAAACACCAACCATTTCGAAAATATCAGCGTTTTTCCGAAGTACTGACATTTTTTCGTCAATTTTTGAAGTCAAAAAACGACGTCTTGGAACCCGTCTCAAAAGTTGCGCCATCAGATTTTCTTTGACATATGTCAGAACCAGACAACCCCACCAATAGGCTCACAAGTGCCACAAATTCGCCCGCATTCACCAACAGAAAGGGTGTTTGACCCTATACAGTCGTTGAGTATTTAATGTTAGTGTCTTGTCGATTCCTTAGGGAGGACCTAACGGTCTCCCTAAGCAATTCTCCAAGGACCCTAACATTAAAAACTCAACTCAAATTCAAAAACAGAATTCTTGACTCTCTTGTAAGATTGGAACATGGATGCATCCAAGATGAGGATATGATTGAAAATCTCTCATGGAACAGAGCGTCATAAAATCATCTGCATGATCGGGTAAATTTTAGGTTGGTCATTAGTTCCCAAACTACCTTAATTCACTCAAATTTCGCGCGAGTTTTATTTTCGTGCATCTTGTTTTCGCACATTTAATTTTCGCGCAGGGCCGTTATGCGAAAATCTAATTTTCGTGCCGAAGTATAAAGCTCAAATTTTTCGCCCATGCTTAGTCCAGAAGAGGAGACTGATTTATTGAAAAAAACAGCCTAGAAATAGGTACTCAAGTGCAGTTGTGAAGATTAATAGTGAGAAAATATGATGTAAAGATGTTGCAAGAGAAAACAATCAGTTCTGTAACTTATTTTATATATACTCTTCGCGCCATTGAATTTTTGTGCACCCCGCCATTAATGAAAATTTTCGCGCAAATCATATTTTCGCGCACCCATATGCACGAAAAATAGGTATTTTCGCGCAATCAATTATTCGCGCATCGGCTTGCAGCGAAAATTAGATGTGCGCAAAATTTGAGTGAGTTAAGGTATACAAGCTGTTTTGGTTGTATATTCACAGTGATTGTCCAAAAATCGTCTTAATTTTAAAATGAGGAACACAGAATAGAATGACTCTTAAGTTTTTTTGTGGTCTTGGTACTTCAAGAATGCTTCTTTAGTCCTTCATATTTGTTGCTGCGAATTTAGGGGACAACAGTCCTTGCGTGTATAACCCATTTGGGCTGCATCTGGGCAAATTGCCATTTTTAACCCTTAAACTCTTTTCTATCACCATGGTTTCCATGGTTTCTGCAAATGCATGTAACTTGGAAATGGCTGCTGCCCAACTGCGCCGCCTAAAAAAACGCGAACAAGACTCTACATAACGTAAACTGTGAAGTTATCGCTCTGCTTGGCTTCAACTCAGCTCACTCCTTCAACACACAGCTTGGTCGAACCTCGCATGAAACCTGCAGTCGACGTATTTGGCCATTTAGCATAATTATTAATCGGCGTATTGTCTATCTCAGCCAATTAGATCGCTTCTTATTGCAATCACAATTGTGGGCAGGTGCACTATAGAACAATTGCTGCAAAGTCATTCTCTGATTGGATTAGGGTGAGTCATAATGGTAGTGTGCGCCAATCAGAAGTCAGGGATTTTGACAGCGCTTTGAGGCATCCAGATTTGGATGCAGAAATTTCCGTTGAGGATCTACCATGCTTGCATCGAGCAAAGCAGCGCTGGCGATAGGAGTAAGCAGCGAAGACAGTGAGGGGGTTGGCACCCAGGTTATACATTCAACTTCTCTAGTTACTTTCATTCAGAAGTTGTGGCGCAGTTGTACGCGATTGACAAAATTGGTGGATTTTTGTGGTCTCAATAATAATTATCTATTTCAGTCAAAATAAAAGTTTCAGGCAGTGTATCAATTTAAGCACTTATTGCAGTCATACAGACTGCAGATCAACAAAGGCCCTGCCAAGACTCCGTCCAACTTCCGACAAGTATCTTCCATAAACAATACAACATGAACGCAACTTTACAAACAATCTCACTGAGATCTTGCTAGGAGAAATTATGGAAATGTCCATAAGATCTTCAAGGATCTGGCCAAGAATGTTATGTTCTATTGTAGACCTTACACGAATCTTCTATATTTATATGTGATGGAACTACCGCAGATTTTCTATCGTGAATCTAAATTTTGCTTCGCTTCAAAGAGGGATGTAATATGTTGCTCATAGCATTAAGAGGAATGCATCTAATTTTCAGTTACTTATATGACGTAACTGATGAGCAAAATTGAGAATCATGGGAACAGTGAAAAATATCAAACTTTAAAGTGACATTGCAAAAGAACCACTGCAGCTTTTTCACTCAAATAAAAACCAGTGTTCATGTTTTTGCAAGATCTACCACCATAGGGAATATGGTTTTAGAGCGGTATATTGCTTTAATATTTTACACAAGATCTTGCAAGATTCTTACACCAGGATGTTTAACAGGATTCTTTGCAAGATCTTATAAGATCCTGTATAGTAAGACTCTTATGAAATTCCGATCTCAAAAGATCTTGGTAAGATTTTCTATCGGGGAATAGTAGAACTTTAAAGGGGAACAATGGTCAAAAATGAAATTTTACTAGATGATAGAGCTCAACAAAACATGACGCACAGTTTTTATTTCATGGCAAAAGCTTGTGTAGTTCTGGAGATATTTAGTCCCAAAGTCCAGCAGCTGCCATCTTGCCACTAATTATGCATGATGTCACTTGGTGTCAGACTCAAATTATCTACATTTCGTTTCCAAAATACTCAACGTTGAGTTGCTATATAAGGTTGTCTCTTTCATTTCATTATAGAACTAAGCAATATGTTTAAGATCTATCAAAGAAAAAACATAAGCTTTTGCGTTACTAAAGAAATTGTCTTTGGGCGTTTGCTCTCTTGCCTTTTCTCGATTAATCATGTTAAGGATGATGCGGAAGTTTCAAACGAACAACTGTGTGTGCAAGTTTATTCAAGGGAAGGTCCTGGGAGGGGTTCAAATTTCTCCCACAGCAATAGAATAGTTAGCTTTCTGCATCTGTGTTTTAAGCCAAAGAACATTTGTGATTCATGATCAACGAGTTTTATTTTTGTATGCGAGAGATATATTTTGAAGCCCTTCCTCCCTTACTAGCATTGCATGGTTTCTGCAGTGCTTTAGTCAGAACGCTTCCTATGTGGCAAGTGATATCCTATGTGTTGGTCACTTAGATATGTGAAATATGCAGATTAGCTGCAAAAGGCCATTGGATATTTTTTGTTACATATGTTAATACTCTGTTAAAATTGGTGAAGTGAATGTGGAAAGTTTCATGCTGTACCTTTTCAGTTTTCAGTCGACCAAGTACATTAAATCATCAAAATCGTTTTGGTGAAACGCCTCTTCTCATTGCTTGCCTGAATGGACATGAAGTGGTTGCAAACACTCTCATATCTTTGGGATCTGATGTCAATATATCTTCATCTTTGTCTGCTACACCTCTTCTTGAAGCAGCTCGGCGCGGCTATGCTGAGTTATCTACTATGCTTGTACAAAACAGTGCTGATGTCAATAGTATTGATCTGGAGAAGCAAACTTCGTTACACATGTGAGTTTCTTTGATTTCCTGCAATTTTATTCAACCAGAGCACTTGCATTTGTATTCTTAATCTAAGTAAATGATCTTCTGAAGATATGCAGCTCTTAGAAATGCCAAGTAAAATGCATATTGGAGTGAACTTTGTTTCTTAGCATGGCTTATGGGGAAATTTGGAACAATACTTATTATGTTGATCAGCACGTTGATTTCCAAGTCTAATTTGCTGTCTGCTGTATGAAGATGGTTACCTTTGACTAGCGGGGTTTTTTTTATGTTTAACCTACAAGAGTTTGACCCTCGGCTGTTGAGATAACTTCTGATAGTTACTCATTGAAGCCTGGACCTAGGCTTTCTTTAGGATTTGATGCTTATAATCTGTTGTTAAGTGGTGCTTTCCCATTTTCCTAGGGACTATAAAACTTGTGAAGTACGAGCATGACTTCAAAAGAAACGCTTAAAGTGAAAGTTGCCTTGTTTTATTGCCATTCTCCAAATCTAGTTTAAACGTGTTCATGGTAACAAATATGCTACTTAAAGCACCTTTCAACTTTTGACCGTGACCGATCGCCAATTGTGAGGTCATTGCTTCTGCAATTATTCTGTCACAAACTTGCTCCTTTTGAATCAGCCAACTTCATCAGAGCCTTATGGAGAAGTGGTTAAGGTGTTTGCATGTGGAGCTAAGAGTTCAATGTCCCAGTCTCGCTGTAAGTATCATGTATCCGTACATTTGATTCTTCTTTGAGAGAATTACAATAAGCTTCCTCCTTCATATCACTTTTATTTAATGATCTGTTGTTAAGTGGTGCTTTCCCATTTTTATAGGGACTCTAAAACTTGTGAAGTACAAGCATGACTTCTACTCAAAAGGAACACTTAACATGAACGTTGTCTTGTTTTATTGCCATTCTCCAAACGTAGTTTAAACGTGTTTACTGTAACAAATATGCTGCTTAAAGCACCTTTCAACCTGTGACCTGTGACCTTGACCGATCGCCAGTAAGGAGTAGTAAACATTCTGAGTTATTCCAGTTTGCTAGCGTAGTGCGACGTTGACCTAAGTCAATTTAGGGGGAATTGTCAGTTCCGAAAATCTGACTGGGCAATTTCACCGTAAAAACCAATGCTACAGTGCTTTTTGCATGACCAACCTGGCTAAACACTAAACTTTTATTGCCTTCTTCAATTATTGAAGAAAATATTTTAAAAATTCCTCAGCATATTTTTAGGTATACTTGTACACATACCATTAACAGTGGAGTTTAAAGTCCTGGGCGCACTAGAATAAGAATAAAATGTCATTAACATATTCGCATTGGACTATCACACTTTCGGTATAGCGTTATTCAAATGTGAATAACGCTGTGGAGGAATAGCTGGGCACACTACACCATGACCATTACCGCTAATGGTGGCCATCCCTTTGTTATCATTAAATCAGCCAGGTAGTAGGCACAAGTGCAGGTCATCTTGGCCGTTATTTTCAGTTATTAGGTCTTATGTGATGCTTCAAGGCAGTACTGCGGCATCTTTGAAGATATTCCAGAGATTTAACAACCGATAAAGTTAGTCAAATGCTGAGCATACTTGGCTAGCTTTGCACAAGTTGACTTCTATTGTTATGCTCGACGCGTTTTGTAAACAAAGCAGAGCTATTCCGAGTTATTCCACTTTAGTACTCTGGTGCGCCCAGGACCTAATATTAAGTCCCCACCCCTGAATGGGGTACCTGCATTTGTTCTGGACAATAGTGCCAATTGACTTGCAATCTTTTTTGAGCAATACTGGAGCATCGTAAAAAAAATGGATTAGTGACTATCAGCTATGATTTCAAAACATGCCCTGTGATATACATAAGGACAAACTTAACGTTAAATTTGTCTTCTTTTATTACCATTATCCAAATCTAATTTAAACGTGTTCATGATAGCAAACATGGTACTTAAACTTTGACCGATCGCTAATTGTGAGGTCATTACTTCTGCACTTATTCTGCCACAAATTTGCTCCTTTTAAATCAGCCAACATCAAAGCCTCATAGAGAAGTGGTTAAAGTGTTTGCATGTGAAGCTAAGTGTTCCATATTCGAGTCTTGCTATAAGCTTCATGTGTCTGTACATTTGATTCATTCTTTGAGAGAGTTACGATAGGCTTCATCATTCATATCACTTTTATTCTAACTTGCACTCCGTAAAAGCAATCAAGTATCAAGCATTCAAGAACTATTTAGCAAACACTGATAGTGCGCTTAACACCGTCAATCAGCATGACAGCAGACATAAAGTGAAACTAGGCTTACTTTCTGTAAGTCTACCACAATACTAATCTCCTTCAAATTTAGACCAGGCGAAAAAGGCAATTGTTTTCATTATCATGGCGTTCATCTCCTCAAGGAATACGCAGTTTTCTCCTCAAAGTACATATTGTCTTGTGATTTAACTTTTACCCTCACACCTAACTGGACTAGAGGAGTCATGTCCTGCGATGACTCTGCAAATTGACTCAAAGTAAAGAATTCCGAAGTAAATACATATGCCATCACTTCATGAAATCATCATCATCATAAGTCAATCCTTGTTTCCCATTTTACGGCTTTCGAGTATTTTCTTTCTCCTTCCAGCTGCCACCCGCGGCAGTCCAATATTCGAAATGAACCTAGTACCCTGGGCAAAATAGAAGTGTGCAAAACCAAGATACAACAACTATTCAACATGAAATAACCAATAACATCTAAAAACATATCTATTGAAACATGCTATAGGTTAAATCGCCCCCTCCCTATTTTCCCATCTACAATGTTGAGAAAATGGAGAAGGAGATTTTGCCTCAAATGTCTTTGCCAATATGTTAGGTTCATTGTTGCCTTCTTTATCACAACGTCATTTCTGCTAGTGGCTAGTGAGTGTCATTGTATTGTGTGCTTATCATGATTTAAAACTTTCATGATAATTTCTCCCCAGAGCATGTTCAAGTGGCCATTTATCCATTGTGAAGATGCTGATAGAGAGTGGAGCTGATTTGAATTGGCAGGATGAAAGGGGATCCACACCATTGATTGAAGCTTCAAAAAAGGGCTACACAGCGATTTGTGAGCATTTGATCAGCAATGGTGCGGACCCGAGTATCAGAGATAAGAAACAGAGGAGTGCAATTTACTACTGTGTGAAAGATGAATTTCTGGATACATTTCGTTTACTGCTAGACAAGGAGGACAATATTTTGGAGAGGCTTGATGAATATGTTTACCGTGAAGGGCCCCTGCGGCAAGCTGCTGAAACATGTAACAATAAGGTGTGTAGAATTCATGACTCTGCGTTGGCTCAAGACTCTTCACTTGAAACATCAATAGTAACGAACAAATGAAACGTACAAAAAATGACGATAAAGTACAATTGAAGGGAGGACCCTCATCAGTATCAATTGCTAATATGAATCCTCTCTGATGATGAGGCTTCGTTGGCAATTAGTGAGTGCAAAGGTGAAAAGATCGCATATGATACAAGTTTGGTATCAGTTAATTGAAATTGCATGTAGAAAAAGAGAAGCATATCAAGAAGCTTAAAACACCAAATAGATCTTATAAAAAAATAAAACAGAAAAATAGTCACTATTGCTAGCATTAGACATTGGTGATGTTTACTATATGTAAGTTGCTGTGCACCATGGTTTGATAATGTCTCTGAACAATGCCTTATTTGTGTCAAAACTGAATCTTAATTTTAAAATCCAGTTATGAAGTTGAGCACATGTATGCCAAATATACTGATTTCAGTAAAATGTGAGATGATCATCAGGAAGAAATAGTTGTGGAGTAGTATGTGATCATAGAGACCCACACTTCATCTAAATTTGAATCATTTATTTCTAGAACACATCATAATACAGGAGTTTCTCTTGCAGGATTTTCTGGTTTGCACAGTATCAAAAGCTTTTTGAAAATCTAGGAAAACATCACATAGACATTTTCCTGACATTGTATTGTCTCTGTAACGAGCCCATGTTCAGTAAGTGTTTGGCATTGAAACCGAATTGCTTGGTCTGTAATACTTCATTTCTATTTGAAAAATTGACTACTCTTGTAAATACACCAAAAAAAACCATTACCACTTCACAAATTACTTCTTGTAAACACTGACTATGCTGATGTTGGACAAGAGAGATATGGCCCTATAGTTAACACATTTCTGTAGGTCACCTGGCTTATGAATTGGCGTTATACTTGCAACTTTCAGAGAAGATGGAAAGATTCTCAATTGGAATGACTGCTTAAGTATAAAAGAATGTGGAAACAATAGAAAAGTAGCCCTCATTTTAGAAAGTTAGTTGGAATACTATTAGTTTTGATATCTCTGTTGGCATCAAGAGCTGTAGAAATAAAGAGTTTGTATGTGGTGTATAACTATAAGAGTCTTAAAATCCTTTTTTGCAGCCAGTATTTCCTGATCGGAGTGTGTTCCAATAGATGAGAAATAGTTATTGAACACTGTTGCTATTCCTTTTGAATCAGTGACCGATGAGAATTGAGTTGTTCATGGCAGTTGATTGGCAGCACTGTATTTTTTGAATATAGTGGAAAGGACTTAAGCCACTATAATAAAAAATTCTTGTTTTGGGTATCCCGATTTTAAGATTTGAACTGAACTTGTTGACCAGATTGCATTGATACGAATTTAATCCACTTTCAGAATCAAGGAAATGCAGCCCGCTGAATCAACGAAATTTGCTGTGATGTTGATTAGGTTTGGTTTTTGTTGTACTCAGTTCTTGAACCTTGATCGCAAGGTTGGCTTATGGCATGCCTCTGCTACATGATTTCTCTTTGCTGCTGTAATCTGTATTTTGGGGCTACTTCAGCAACAGCTATTCAACTGACAGTGACTACAGCTCTGTATGTTTCTGTGCTGTGTGCAGTATGTCTGATGGATATACTTGGCTAGTATCTTGCATTATGTAGGCACTGCTTACTCAAATGCTCCGTACCTGGTTACAGTTATCATTGGCTATCAGTCACCATTCTTTGGCTCATGACCTTTTTCCATTTACTTCATAATTGACAGTGGAATGCTTAATGGTTGCATTGCTACATTGTTATAGTTTTTGGTTATTCATGGGGTGACTTATTTCACTCACCTACTCTATTCAAATGACCACTCTCTTTCTGAATTAGAATTATTTGTCTGATATGGTAAGAAAGAGCATAAGTGAAAACAAGATTCATTGCTGGTGTAGTATGAGGTAGGAACCTTTCGTACACATTTTTTCTCTCGGATCATAGAGATGTGGTACAGGCCTCTGTGTAAGTGTTAGTGTGGTTTTATTTTTGAAGGCTTGCATTGTTTTCAATGCAGATATGTGTGACCAGGACTTTGAACTTTAGTGTTTAATGCAACATTTAACTTCATATTGTAGATCATGATTGACTCGATCAAATCATGTTCTGCAGGATAAGATAGTGCGGAGAAACTGTCTCTCAATACTCGTTTTGAGTTCTCAAATTACCCCCTTCCCCCTTCATCATTAAAATTTAGATATATGGACGTCACAGCTTATGTAAAAACGAGAGGAAATTAACACAATCAGCTATTAAGCTGCAAAGATTTGATGGCATTAGTACAGTTTCGTTAAAATATAGCATAGCACAGGAAAAAATTCACACAATTTCAAACAGTATAGAGGAACATTGGCAGTTATAAACCTTGGGTCACAAATTATCTGTTTGTGAACGGCTCCACAACAGGGTGCAGGAAACCAGATCTGATGGCCTGTTAAAGGAAATATATGTACAGCTTTGACACTAACAGAGATACTTCTCTTGGCAGGAATATACTCAATTTTAGCTCCCACAGACTTTTGACAGTAGCATTTAGGGTTTCAGGGGCACTTGAGAGATATAATCTCATGTTTTATTTACATATTTAGGCATTTGACGCGATTCTGGAGCTCATACCGAAGTGTGATGTAACTCGTTTCCTGGTAATATTCCGGGTTGCTGCTTCTGCGAGAAATAATGAATGTTGTATCCATACAATGAATGCATTTCCCAATCTTTGTACACAAGCACATGCCTTGGAAGACACTGTACTACATATCGCTGTTCGACTTGGTCTTTAGTAAGTGTGTTTTATGTGCTTTGTTGTGAATGCTTAGGCTTGCTGGTTTGATGTTGTTGACTACATGAGACGGATACTTCCTGGGGCTTAAGAATACTGCTAAGGTTCAGATAGTGTTCCTTTCAAGAGCATATAATTTGATTCAACAACTGATGATGATCAACGCATCAGTGAAAGGCACTCGATTCATAATCTGTAGATGTTCAGATAAAATGCCACCTGCTGGCTGTAAACAGAAGGGGTATCTTGGCCATAGCCTTTTGTTGAGCTCTAAGTCCTCCTACCCTCAATATTTTGTAACCAAACTAACATTAGGCGAAACGTAAATGTGATACCTGCAAAACAGTGTCGGCATTTTTCAAGAGTTTTTCTAATTAGAAGTTATAGCTCAAAATTGGAAAATCATTGGAAATTTTGTTTTGAGATCACAACTTATCAAGTCAAAAACAAGAAAGTTGCCGACACCATTTCTGTAGAGTCTGTTGAGAGCTTTCGATTGATGTATAGTTGGTACATGACAATCAAACTGGGAGGGACTTAGAGCTTCTAAAACACCAAAACTTCTTTTTTTCTCATTCCTGTTTACAGCTTCGCAGCAGGTGGCACACATGTAGTTTCTTAGAGGGCACTTTTTAAAGGCTTGCCATCTGACTGGATTAACACATGTCATAGGCAAAAAGTTTAAAAAGCCTTTACAATACCTGTAACGCTTGACTAAATATCATCAACGTTATGACTTCTCAGGGTTTGCAGTATCCTTAAGGTTTTCTTATTCATACATTGAAAAATCTTTGCAATAAGCCTTAATCCTCAATCCTTTTTGGATTAAGTTTCATGGAAATTTAGTTTACATGCAAATTCTATTTGGTGGAATATTGTGCGCAGTTACGTTCATTATTGCTCCAATTTCTGCATTGATCATCAGGGAGGAACACCTTGTTTTGGAAGTTATTAGTGATGGAATGTGTTTTTGGATCAAGGCATTGCATGCTGAAATAATCAGGTCTAGGTCGATATGGCAGTATTTTCATGTCACTGCTGTTTTCCCTGGCTCGTTGACATAATATGTAGATACCCCAGAATGATTGAGTGTATGATCAAAAATTAAAATCAGCTGCTGCTCTGTTCAGCATTGGTTTTATCTGCCATTGCCATTGGCAGTTTTCACAAACCTTGCATAGGGGGCATGTATCACATCCTACATGATGTATTCATGAATTCCTTTAACCTCAATTTTGTGTAGTGCCCCTCATGATATAAATCATGTTGTTTTCTTCACATGTTCAGATCTTTCTGTGTATGTTCACTTTTCCTATTGGACATTGCAAAAACTCTCTCGAAGAACATTCCTGTTTTTTTCTCTCCTAGCTTATGTGTCAACTTCTTTTACTGGTTGGTGTTCCCCATACAATTTGAATGATGATCCATGTTTCAGAAATGTTGCTTTTGAGATCATGAAAAATGTTTTTACCCATTTCAGTGATGTTTGTAGACATGCAATTGAATTGGGAGTTGAACTTGACAGTCGTGATGCTTGCGGCATGTCACCCATCGATCTAGCTGCTCGTGGAGGTTATACTAAAATTGTGCTGTTACTCATCGCTAGTGGCGTTCAAGCACCTTTGTTGGGGACATCGAAGGCGACACCCCTTCACCACGCTGCAGTAAATGGGAATGCCGAACTTTGCTTGTTCCTGGTGGAGAAAGGGTTTAGCATCTGTGATAGAGACAAGTCGGGAATAAGTTGTTTCGAAATAGCAGTGGAGAACTATCGCGATGATCTTTGCCAGTTGTTGATGGACCGTTGCGAGTAAGTGCTTTAGATGCTAAAAGTTTCAGATGCTATTATTTCGGACGTAAATTTGAAAAATCCACCTTTGCTTTCTAGTAGGTTCTTGTATTCTTTGACAGTTTGAAGCCTCCTTTTTGTAGTAGCATTTTTCTAAATTGGACAGAATTCAAGAAATGTTCTCAGACACTAGAATTTAGCTCGAAGGAAAGTCCTATTCCTCATTTATTCTGCTGCTTTTCTTTCTTTATGGTGACCTGCACTTGTAACCGTCCATCTGAAAATTGAAATCTTGCCTTCGTGAGAAAACTATCCATGTTTCTTTTGGAGATCAATCTTGAATTGGCTTTGCATGTCTACCTCTTGTTTTCAGCAAAATGCTACCACAATAAGCATCGAGATGATGTTGGGACAAACTCCCAGTTCTTTTGTTCCAGCCTGGGAACTCAAAATGACAATAGCGAGGTTTCACAAATCATTTATAGGATGGTGACATTGACGTCATTCGAAGTCTTCGCCATATTTCTCGAATGTTGTGCTTGATTTCTGACTATGTTTTGAAAAATCAACGTTGCAGAAAGGTTTCCCTAGAGCAATCGAATGAAAAGGCAACTTTCGAATGTACTTACGTAACGTCGCCATAGCAGATTTAGCTCGCGAAACCTCACTAATATGTAGAGAATGGTCATGTCTTATCAGAAAAGGACATGTTGTAAGATATATCATAAGCTGATGAGAGTCTTTGTTGTCATTTTTCATTGTTTCAATCGACGCAGATGACAGTCAGATTTTTCCACTGGTTGAAACACTGCTTATCATTTTTCTTTCATTTTTCGCTTTAAAATTAACAGGCCATTAATGTTTACAGAAATAATAGTAGTGATGATAATATTGGCGACTGGTAAAATAAAGAGAAGATGTCACTCAAAAGGAAATGAATCAATTCCTTCAGTTGAAAAGGCAGACTAGCAGTGAGTATGTTTGACTTTGATTGATCCCATTTGGGTCATAACTCTTCCCATTTTCTGCAAAAAATAAAACTATGGGGTATGGCTGTTTGAAACTGTATAACTTTGGCCAAAACGTACCTTACGTAATTGTCAAAATGATTCCATTGCCAGTTTTTGCTACAGAAAGCACCTGAAGTTCTTCTGTTGAGTGCATTCTTCTAAGTAAACTCATCTTCCTCTGTCTGCTGATGAACTGTCACAATCTGTCCATGCACAAAGAAATACTTTATTGCATGAAAATTTCGCGGCATGAAAATTTCGCGGTTTCGCGGTCGAGTTAAAAAAACCGCGAAATTAA
>JAOBRC010769671.1:0-10137 GCA_027575255.1 Scolionema suvaense | reverse complement strand
TTTCCAGGAGATTTCCAGGAGTAAATCCATTTCCAGGAGTTTCCAGGAGTTTCCAGGAGTGCTGGCCACCCTGTATTGATAATTATAAAGTGAGAGGATAAATATTAAGATTTCAGAGAGCATTCATAACTTCTTTACTGTTAATTACTAAGCCAGCATGTTAGAAGAAAAGGTCAGGCAACATCTGCCTTGAAATTGCTATCTTACGTCTCTCAGCTACATTCTTAAAATCTTGAGCAGTCATCACTTGGAGTGAACCTCAGTTAATCATCATTAATCGTTGACTTGTAGTACAAAAAAAAAAAGAAATTATTCATAACCCACCCAACCTAATATATATAGGCCTTTAATTGCAGATTAACATAAAACAGGTACCTTTGAACGACGATGACGTAAATAGTGCAGCAAGTCACCATGTTGCATATACTCTAGCACAACACACAACGGCTGTTTGATTGTACTGCAACCAATCAGGTTGACGATGTGTTTGTGGTAGCCGATGGTCTTCATCAATTTTATTTCCTCTTGAAAGTCCGCTCTCTCATCAGCATGAGGGTTATCTACCAGAAGATACAAAAATCAGTCATGAAAACAAGTTCCATATCCCTTTCTGCATCTACTATCATGAAGCATGAGACATAGATACTTAAAAGTTGCTATACCATTAACCAACCAACCAACCAAGAAAAGAATGTCACTCAAACCAACAAGACATAAATTGGAAAACATGAGAAAAATAGGCAGGGTACTGCCTAGGATTTTGTCAGTGCCGGGCGAATTCCAGTATGCGGTGCTGCCACCTCCTTTAAGCTTTTTGGGGCAATGGGTTTCGGGTGAAGCCGTAAAAGTTTCAAAACTCAAACTTTATTTCAGGCTAAAATACCTAAAGCTTGAATCTGCCTAGCATCATCTCAAAGAAAGTCCTGTGTCTGAAAAAATCAGGGAAGTTGAGTGCAGATCTCCTGTCTATATATATATGTGAATGATTGAAAAACACTGAAGAACTTCATGGAGTGCTGGGCGGTTGATAACGAGTACTGGGCCCAGTGCCGCCCACCGTGGGCAGAACCCTGAATAGGATTACAATAAATCGAGGAAAGGGGTATAGAAAACACATTATTTTTGGGGAGGTCACCAAGTTAAACCAGAACAGAGAGTGGGTTGGGGTGGGGAGGGGGACGCTATCAACTTGATCTTGGAGTGGAAATCGTAATGTGTGTGCTGTAAATGAACAACAAACTCATTAAACACATTAAAATTACGAAGCAGTAAATACAAAAATGGTGCACAAATTGTAGATCCATTTAGGAAGTAGAATTGTACTTAGTTACATAAGCCATACAACACTTCATACCTTCTACAGTTTCCGCTTCAACCTGCACCACGGCTCGTTTTCGAGCCTATTCGGATAGTACTAACAAACTCAGCAATTGGTAAAGTTAATGTCAGCCTAACACTCAAACTTACGCTAGCATGACAAACATTTCTGGAAACGAGTTTTGTTGTTGTATTTTACAGTGTCTCTATTATCGGCTTAATTAACACTGAAGAGCTATGCTCTGCTATCCTATAGCAATATCCAACAACAGTAGTGCCCAACGAGGAAACCATTCAAGGAGAAAGTTCTACCCTTCTTGCACTCAACCACATTTATTGAATGTGGAACTATTTCAAAATATCCATGGGGAAAAACAGGCCTTGTCTACTGCTCCTTCAAATTGAATTTTGTAATGGTTTGAATAGGAGCGCCTTCTGCAAACGCCACTCTCTATAAGCACACCACTACGGTATAATTACCGGAAGTTAATTACTGGCGGCACAAAAGGTACATGTAGCTAGCGTGTGCTAGTGACCATTTTCCAACTCCGTCATATATCGTCAACAGTTAGCAGAGATGAAGAACAGCAGTTGAAAATGAAAACAATGATTGTGAATACCTAATTTGGAACACATGAAGTTGGCAATGCATGGTACTGACCAATCGATTTCAGACTCCGTAGGAATATGATGTCTACCATATAGCATGACTTCAAACACTGTTATAGATAGCAAGATACACTAATAACTAACCTTTGAGCATTTTGACAGCTGTCTTCACACTGTCGTTGCCAAATTGCAATGCAGTGCTTTGCGAGGCATAGCTTGACTGAATTGAGGACACTTTTATAATACCAATGTAAACTGTGCCGAAAGCTCCTTCCCCTATTTTCTCCTGAATGGTGATATCAGTTGGGAAGATTTCCCACTTGTCAGGTTCACTCACAATTCCATAGTCCTCAAAGCTACAATATAACACAAAATAGCATACTCTTGTGAAGACAAGCTTATATCATTTGTATGCTTGTATAGCAAAATAGGCTAACAATGAGAAGAAATGCCCTGACCTGCGGTAAAATGAAAAACTAAGACAACAATGCTAGGAGTTGTGTAACTAACACAAAAAGTAGCCAATAATCAATCTACATTTTGAAGTACTATAGGTACATCTTACAATTGGAAGCAAGTGAAATGTGATAGCAAAGGAGAGGTATACATCATTTACCTCTACAAAATCCATACTGCACACTGCCAGGACAAACCATTTGAAATACCTTAAAGCAATACTCTGAAATTTGTTGGATAGACAACAATCCTGAAACAATCATTAAAAAAAAAAACAAACAAAAAATGCTCACACAGTTCTTCAAAACTGAACTGCTAGCAACTTCTGAAGAACCTCCATTATTGTACCTGATAGGAGAGATGGCCAGCAATGTTTGTGCAACTTGCTCAGAGAACTAGCGATACTTAGCTACATAATCAACGGATCTAAATCACATATCTGTATAATTGCTATTACGATCAAGTTGACTTTTTCATCAGCGATTTCATTTTGGTCGTGTTTGTTTTTGTCACTGAGAGATCTGATTACCCAGCAAGAGCGGTTTATGAGAGATACGATATTCTCAGAAAACTAATTTTCACTCTCAGCAGGAGCCTGCTGCACATGGCACATAGCTTTGAAGAACAACTACATGCTCTGTTACCAATCATCCATAATTCTGTACAAGACGACCAGATCTTGGAACTTACTTTTTGTGAACGAGCACTACAAAGTATTTGTTCTTCACTAAAACACACGTACCTTCAAATTGTTAATAGCAGTTGATTCAGAACCAGATTATAACAGCACCAGGTACATAGGGCTGGTAGAAACCGCCGCCTTGGATTAATTTACTGCCTTTCTGCATGCCCTCCAACTCTAACAAAGTCACTTCGTTTTTGCTTTGTGCAAGTAGAGTTTATTGTTTTTGCATGTATATACTTTTGATTCTTCAATTTTGGTTACTACTTTATCTGTTTTGTATAAGCTACTTCGTTAAAATTTATTTTAGTTTGGTTTAAAAAATCTAGTACTTTTTTCATTGCTCAGTATAATATTATCGTTATACTGGCTGTCGTGCTAGCCTGCATGAAATGTATGTTTTCGTCTTTTTCATTGATATTGATATATTTACACAAATGCAGGCAATATATAACACAGGATTAATTGACTGAAAGTATAGTCACAAAATGACAGAAAAGCGATTGAGAACAAAGAACCTGTATTCTAACTATACAGGGACATCATAAATAAATAAAAAGATGAGTATTTACAGTATGATATGTGTGACATCAATCTTGCCAATTTTAACTGGGGGCCAAACTTGTTCAACACACAGCTTGTACCTCACAGGAAAAACTGCAGTAGAAGAAGTTGAACATTTAGCATGATAATTAATCAGTAGATTGTCCATTTCAACCAATCAAACCGCTTCTTATCGCAATCACAATAGCACCCTTGTGCATTATAAAACAATAGCTGTGAAATTGTTTTTTGATTGGATTAGAGCGAATCATAAGAATTCAGGGATTTCATCAGCTCTTTGACACATCCAGATTTTGATGCAGAACTTTCCTGTGAGGATTTACCAAGCCAGGAATGGGTGGAGCAGCGCTGATGATAATAGTAATCAGCGTAGAGAGTGTAGGGGCTCGCACCCAGGTTATGCCAATATAAGCAGACTCTGAGAGAAACTGAGTCTGTCCACAGTTAGTGAATTGTGTGTTTTGCTAATCATCTTTCACACCAAAAATATAAAAAACCTACCAAATGATCTTGAAATGCAAGTTTTGGACATTGTCGAAATGAAAGTTCAATTTACTTTTTAAAGCAATCATCATCACTTTGTCTTGCTCATGTGTTTCTACACAATATGTGCTAAATATCAGAAAAATAAGCCAATACGGAGGACCTTCAGCTAAACTCGCTATATCATCAGGAATCTGAAAGATCAATTGTCAGCATTGCTTTCACATTGACTTGTATATCTCATTAAGCATTTCTGAATATTAAAATTGTTAACATTTCAGTGTGTACATACTATTCCCAAAAAATAGTTTATTTAATAGTTTATTTTAATAGTTTATTAGGGATTAAATTTTGTCGTCAGAACAGACAAAGCCAGGGCATGCACTTAATTTGTACAAAAGGACATTACTTTCGTACATTTTCTTCAAATTATTTTGCTTAATGTATCAAGGGTCGCTTCCTTCATCAATGTACTAGTATTACTATTATTACTACAAATTCATAAATATACTAGTAAATTAGTATCATCAAGCTCGTTGCCATCTTGGTTGGTCTCGGGGCATTGAGCAGCAGAAAATCAACACAACTTTCCATGGAGCAGCTATGCTCGAAACGTAGTCTGCTCTACACTAAATCCCACGAACAGATTTACAAACCCTATTCATATTAGGAGTGCCATAGAGTTGCCTCATCATCCTCATCATTGAGAAACAGAATAGAAACATGAATCATTAGGACTACCGTAGCCAATAAAAAAAAAATTTAAAATAACCTTAACTATAAATCCTACCTTTTCTCGTAGCTTTCTACAAGTTGGATTTAAGTATATACCAATTCAAGCCTAAGGCCAGCAATTATAAATGATATCAATCCACCTTCACAACCCAAAAACGTGTACCCAACCACGTCTACCAAACCACACAAGACAAATTCACGAGATCACGTTCATGGATAGGTGCTGAAATTCGACAACGGTGTGGTTTCTTTAATGAGAGCTGATGCAAGCAAATTGACCAAATATATGAATTACCATTCTTCATAATACTGACATAAGACGCAGAAACCACGTCATCAATTCCATCGTTACGACAGGATTACTTAGCTTTGAATGTAAATTTCATGATTGGCAAAACAATATTTTTCTAGCTTCTCTCTACTGATGGCTAGCAGCTGATGAAGTGAGGATAATAAACAGTAAAACTTTGCGTTGCGTGTAGTATGCTTGGAATCTATTTTGTGTGAAGTGGTAGCTTCAATGAATTTCGTTTGACAATTTTCTGCGAAGAGAAAGGTAAGACCATTGTGATTTCATTTTTCGTAGGACGGTTGGTTCTGTTCAACGTTTCACACGCTTTCTTCTAAAGAGTTGTATTGCTGGAGTGGGTTTAACGTGACAGACTTATCATGATACTAGAACTCAGACTTTCACCCCACAATGCCGAACCTCCAAGATGGCAACAAGTGTAGTGTAAAACTGACATCGAAACTATAATATTATGTTTGAGTGAATAACACGCAACAGGGAAACAAAACTCTCGCTAACATTTCAGAGAAAATTATTTCTTAGCATTATCTCGTTTAAGCGATTAGTGCAGTAGCAAGAATTGAAGGAATGTTTTTTCTTCTGCACAGGTAAGGTGAAATGAACAGTAATAATTATCTTTTTGCAAAGTTTTTAGTACACTTCTTTCTCTGTTTGTACACAAAACACTACAATTGAAGGGATCCTCTGGTAAAAAAGTAAGATGCGTTTAATCAACTGCTCACCTTAGCTGACATACAACCATAGTGCAGTACATTGTGCACCACTGGCAATATTTCTAGAGCAAACAGCATTTCGATACAAACGCTCTGCAGAAATACGATGCAATTAAGGCAGTATCCTATTTCAGAGCTGATCATAGGATGGTAACCACACGTCATCCACAGATAGCTACATGCACAAAACGATGGACAGGTTTTCAGAACGCGCACCTGGTATCTTAGCTCCAACAAACTGACGCCACACTTCTACTGACTGAAAACGTTGCAAATTTGGAAACTACATTCAAATTCCTTAGACTTGTGTAAATTATTTGTGTAAAAAACGAGATTACAAACCTTCATTTTACTTTTTTACAGGAGATAGCTTACATACCCAGTCATTACGAAGGCCCCTTCTTTCTCTGGTTGGCGTCTGCGACTCTGATACCACCACAGCAATACCATACACAGTATAAGAAGAAGCAAAATGGGGACAGTTATGCCAATAGCCAACTCTGTATCGTTACTGCCACCTATGGACAAACAAAATGAAGGTGAAAAGAAAGATAACCTTCAAACTGGTATATTCATAACATGGAAAATTGTGAAGTACGTGCAATTTTCAGAATCACACTCAAGAATTTGTTACATACGAAGATGAAAGGATTAACCGAAAATATCTGATTAAATTACAGTCAAACCTCTAATTTGTCTCTAAATTCATCAAACCAGCACCTGTAAGCACACTATGAATACCTCTTATACCAAATGCATGATATTTGTCATCTAAATATCTTTCTATCTCCCGATCATCATCACATCCACCATGTCGTGATCATCATCAGATCCACCAAGCCGTGATCATCATCACATCCACCAAGCCGTGAACATCATCACATCCACCATGTTGTGATCATCATCATATCCACCATGTCGTGATCATCATCACATCCACCGTGCCGTAATCATCATCATATCCACCATCTCGTGATCATCGTCATATCCACCATCTCGTGATCATCATCACATCCACCATGTCGCGATCATCGTCATATCCACCATGCCGTGATCATCATCATATCCACCATGTCGTGATCATCATCATATCCACCATGTCGTGATCATCATCACATCCACCATGTGATGATCATCATCACATCCACCATGCCGTGATCATCATCACATCCACCATGCTGTGATCATCATCACATCCACCATGTGATGATCATCATCACATCCACCATGTGATGATCATCATCACATCCACCATGCCATGATCATCATCATATCCACCATGTCGTGATCATCATCACATCCACCATGTTGCGATCATCATCACATCCACCATGTGATGATCATCATCACATCCACCATGCCGTGATCATCATCACATCCACCATGCTGTGATCATCATCACATCCACCATGTGATGATCATCATCACATCCACCGTGCCGTGATCATCATCACATCCACCGTGCCGTGATCATCATCATATCCACCATGTCGTGATCATCATCACATCCACCATGCCGTGATCATCATCACATCCACCATGCTGTGATCGTCATCACATCCACCACGCCATGGGGGCCTTTTGTGTTCGATACACCATCCTTATAGTTATACTGACAAAAAATTTAAACTGAACATAATGAAAAAAATGTTTAGGGGGCAGGGGCATGAGCCTCACACATAAAGAAAACAATCAAAAAACAAATTCACAATAATATAATTGTCCAGCTGACATACAACTCCAAATAGTCCATAACTTCAACAATTCAGCCAAAAGTTCTGTGAGAGGACTACAGAGTAGAAACTCTGTGCAATCATTGTTAATTTCTCTTTCTAAACAACATGCAGAGAAAGACCAGTAACAGAATATGACTGACTAGGTGGGCCAGATAAAGATCAGCGCCAGTATAGTGGGTATTCTCAAACCAAAACACAAGCTCTTGCAAGCCATAACTTCTTACCGTAATGATGTATTTTTGTCACTCGGTGGTTCACACTTGGGTCCACTGCACGCAAATTCAAATTTGCCAACAGATAGCGCGGAATGGTAAAGCACAAGATTTACTACATAAACTCTATAGCAGACAGATTGGAGAAAAATGTTGTATAGAGCAGACAGATTGGGGAAATGTTGTACAGACCATCTCTGAAGCAAAATATGCTGCAGAATATGTGCACTCTCCTCACAAAACCAGCAAACTAATTTCTGAACAAAATTACTGCCCCTATTTCAAAAACTAATCTTCTTAGTACTATTATCACTACTACTCAGGTGGCCTTTTACATGAAAAATGAGAAAAAGAGATTGACACAGATATTGAAATACCACTTTTAGTGAACTTTCACACTGACAATTTTCAGATAGATCCATGCTAAGCAAGAGTTTTCCATAATGACACACAGGCCACAGCCTTAGCAAAACATTGATGAATCGTGTGCCTGAAATCTTTTGAAAAAATGCAATAAAAGGGCAAGTTTGGGCAGTAAACTGTGGTCATGTGAGAGCTTCTGGACAGCAGAGTAAACCAAGTAGAGGGCCATTGGGTTAGTATGGGGAATAACAACTTAGTAGTAGAAATTAGATTGCAAGTGACAATGAAGTCGTCAAACTTATGAAATAAACAAAATCTTGCTTCTATGTGACATCCCATGACACCACAAAGTAACAACATCAAAACATTTACCTGTAGCCGGAGCAGGAGGAGAGGGTGTTACAATCGGACGGATCGTCGGAACTAAATGAAAAATCATGAACTTCTTAAGTTTCAAATTCCCGTAATTATCTGAAAGAGCGCCCCGGCTTAAATGAGAGTCCCCTCAAATGAGCGCTCGTCTTGACAATGGAGAAATTTTATGAGCGCCCCAGCTTAAATTAGCACCCCCCTCAGACCAGGAAAGGGGTGCTCATTAGAAAATTTGTAATGTATGATGTGCATGTAGGCGCTCACTCAGATAGTTTATAACAGTGACGAACAAGAGAAGAATTATCTTTACTTAATAGTCCTTTTTTCGCTTTTTATGATAAGGGAGTTATTATAACACATTCTGCAATAAATTCTAAAATGTTCACTATTACTAGTACCTACTTCGTATTTTTTGTAATGAGCGCCCCGGCTTGAATGAGCGCCACTTCTGAAAGGTAGAAAATTAAATAAGCGCCCCGGCGCTCATTCAGATAATTACGGTAAATTTGAGGGCTCCCGCCAAACGGTTTCCTTACAATAACAATTCTGACCACATTTGAGATGAAGTCATCAGAAATGACCACATTTGAGACGGAAGTTATTAGAAATGACCACATTTGAGACGAAGCTATCAGAAATGTCACACTGGGATAATGATCAGATCAGATGCAACAAAAAACATTAAATCAGAACCAAGTATTTCTGAAATATTTATGCTTCAAATTATTTGAATTTAATGTAACCCTTTCTCTTCTCACTATCATTCTTACTTTTTGCCAGCTCTCTATTTCACAGGAGTTCTGAACAATTTATGAGAGAATTGCCAAGGGAAGAAAACCAGTTTTGGAGACAAATCTGTGAAATTAAATTCCTTTCTTCGCATCCACACAACTATACGTCAAAATAATATCATGAAAATTAAGAAACATTTCAAAGTGTGCGATCTTTAGTTTATCCACGACCACGAAAATTAATTCCCGCGAAATATAAAAAATATAACCACGAACTTTTGCTCTCCACAAAAATGTCTTCCCTGAAGTAGCTTAGCTGATGATGAAATAATGTAAGTAACAAGCGTTACTTTTTCTAGGGGATAAACAATCCGCCAGAGACATCAGCCTGATATTTATAGCGTCCTCCATGGTATCAACCCCCTCCAGAAAATCAGTCCCCACCCCCTTCCTAGCAACCCCTCCCCAAAAAATTCTAAATTTACCATCCCTACCTTTTCAGAACTTCCCCCCTCAGAAACGGCCATGTTTCCCAACCCCCTGGAAAAATTAGGATTTTCACTATTATCGCGCACTTTTCGCCTATCCATTTTCGGGTCATATCACAAGGCAACTGTGACTAAACAGGTCTTCCTAATGTAGCTGTATGCTTGTTGTGGCTCCTCAACTATAAAGTTACCAGCCAGTATGCTAATACTACACACGTGAAGGAATAGTTGATACGAAGTTATGCGGACTGGGCTGAACTTGATTTCCAAAATCTGTCACCCCCCCCCCCCTTCCCGAAAAATCTTACCTTGCCCTTTCCTGGAAACTCCCCTAAAAATCAAAATTTTTTCTACCGCCCCCTGTTT
>JAOBRC010769560.1:0-10139 GCA_027575255.1 Scolionema suvaense | reverse complement strand
TAAATGATTTGGGAATCTACCCCAGCTGGCCTAATCTCAACCTTAATCTTAGTAAACTGATTTAAGGATAATTGGTGAAGAATTGAAGTAGAAATTCTAAAAGCTGCCAGACAACTGGAATATACTGAAACTTAATGGAAACAACATGTACTCCCATCTTTAATTCTACCTGCTCCCCCCCAAATATTCTCAAACCCCCCCCCCCCAAGAAAAACCCCAAATACTCTACACTATGTCTGTTTGAAATGAAATGTGGGATAAAAACTATTTGGATCTATTTCATATTATGATGGTTTAATAAGATGTGCAAACATATTTAAGTTATTGAGAAAGGAATTTCTCTGTTGAATGTGCTTTTGAAGTCGATCTTTGATATCGTTGAAAAATTGTTTGATTTTGATGATGAAAGTGACATCACAGGATAACAGGACTAGCTACCACTAAAGTTTTCTGGCCAAAATGCATGCCTCATTGCCACATTTTTGATTGGAAGTATTCAGCTTGGTGGTGGCCGTATAGTGTTTGTATAGTATGTATTTTCGTTCTTACACCTAGCAGCAAGTGTAGTTACATATGAACAAATTGTCTTATCTGAGAAAAATCTTGTGCATATTATATATGGCTATTTTTGTGGGCCTAAATTATCATTTTGAAGAGGTTTTTTTCTCAAATATTTCAACCCTACTCAGCATGTGTAGATATTTTACTCCCATCTCCCAAGCCACTCTTCTAATTTTCTTAAAACTGTATGAGTTTGTTGAAAATTTATCTGGCCATGTTTGAGACCGAAAAGTATTGCCTGCAATATTCGTGGTGATGTCTGCATTTTGATACCTGGTCTGTGTTTTTACCAGACAAGGAATTTCCCCAAACGTAGCATTGTTTGGGAGCAAGAGCCTTGAAACATGCTAAGTATACCATTTTGGCATGTGCGAAGGCCTAGGGCGCTAGTACTACCATTGAGCAGGTTCACTCAGAGGAATGACCAACCAATATCCACCTGCACCTTTAGAGCTCTGGAGTGAATTCTAAAACTATAAATGATGTGTACTAATGAGGAAAATACCCCTGTTCTCATCTGAGAGGAGGGGAGGAGGATTGAGCAACAAGCAGCAAGTATGTTGGGTGCCAAGACTCAGAAAAATGGGTCTGCTAACCACAAGTCAAGGCGACAGAAACAAATATCAGCAATCAGTGCTTTCAATGACAAAATTGCAGGCACGCAACGTATCGCACGCCTTACAAGGGATTCTCTGGTCGAGGTGCGCCATATTTATCGCCCTATCTGATCCGACAGAACTACCACTTACCGTAGCCAAGAATGATTATTTGCAGTAGCGAATGTTAAACAAAAAAGGCCTCTGACCATAAAGGTAATTTCCGCATGCTTTGTATAATCCAGGAATTGTTCATTTAGATAAAAAAGAATCCCTTCTTTAGCTCGAGTAGCCATTGACAGCATTAGCAAAGTAGTTCTTGCGAGTGAAGAAAGCTGCGGTGGCCGACAGGAAAAAATGGTCATCACAGGCACCTAAGAGAAATGCATACTACATGTGGCCTAAGAAACACGCTTGGTTCTGGCTGCAGCACAGGGTCAGATACTGGGTTGTTCACTGGGAGCAATCTGTATCAGAGGTGTTACTAAATTTTTTGGTCGCCGTGAAACTGGCTCACGACAGCAATTCCGAGGACTTCAATCAATTATTTTCTTATGGTGCAGGGTAACTTTTCCACAGCATTTGCGCATGCCCAGGTTAATATCGAAAGAGGTCTTTGGCTTCTAGTGCCACCTAATTCCCCTGCACATGCCTTGTTTGTCTTGCTTATTTTTTCAGTCAAAACATAGCAAAGCATTTCGCTCAAGGTAATCGAGAATATGGCGTAATGGTAAGTAAAGCTTATAGGTCATCACCAGCGAAGAGAATGTCGGAGAGCGGAGGGACATGCGGCGAACTTACAGTAATTTTGGATAAACCTTAGGGTTGTGTGGTTAGATTGCTAATGCACGATGGTTTAATTAGGAAGTAGGGTAAGAGATTTCCATACCTCTTGTGTCTGAGGCGCGCGATTTTTCAGAGGAAAACACACTGAGGCGTGCGATCATGAGCACGCCTCGATGGATTTCAGGCGCGCATGGGGGTGTGGGCGCGCTATTGCGTGCCTTGGAATGAAAACACTAAGCGATTCGTCAAGAAATAAAGAATCTTGCTAGAGCCCTGTATCGAACACACTCAGAAGAAGAGAAGACTGGTATTATGGTGTTGCTGGATGATACGAAAGAAAGAAGACGAGTACTGTGCAGATCGGAGCACTCCAGGAAAAGACGGTGATGGAGAAAGAAGGTGTGAGACAGATTTTTCAATGATCCATAAGACAGGTAAAGATATCCTTGAGCCGCGTGTCCAGACCTGCCTAGAAGTGAGTGAAGAAATTCTGAATGAGTATGTAAAACAGATTGCTTCGGACCCCTGTCGTGATGTACCTCTTGGTCCTCTTCGTGGACTTCAACAGCTGAAGGAAGCATCGAAACCGTTTGATGACAGCGTATTGGATGAATCTGTGCTGATCAAGATTTTGAAGAAGAAGAAGAATGCATCTAAACCTGGTCCAAATCAGGTTCCATACAAGGTTTTCAAAGCATGTCCCAAACTACGACATTATTTGTTTGGTATTATGAAAGCAGTGCTCAGGAGTGGTGAGGTATGTCTATGGTGGCGGATTTCAGATGGCATTATTATTCCAATTCTCAAAGAAGAACATCTTTATTGCTTTAAAGTGGAGTTGAATGGCAGCGAAACCGAGCAAGTCAAGCTGTATAGTCGTTCAGAAAGGAAGAGTGATGAATGCTACCCTATTTTATGTGGGTGATCAAGTGGTGCCATCAGTTCATAGCAGCCCAGTCAAAATTTCTAGGTAAGTTACGGGAAAAACTTCTTGTAAGATTGATAAGTCAATTCGAAATGGTTCAATGAGGCTGTGGGTTTTCCACCACCTGTTGTTGCCTGGTGTCCGATGGACGATAATGATTTATGAAGTGTCCCTATCACTCATAGAAAGCTTAGAAACACTTTTGAACTAGTATTCCAGGAAGTGGCTGGGAGTATCAAAGACACTGACAGATGTTGCACTGCATTGTAAAGATGTCCCGTGTCCACTTCCGTTAACGAGCCTTACTTCTGTGTTTGAGATGATAAAAGCAAATGCATTGTTGCAGCTATGTCAGTCAAAAGATGCAAGTGCCAGAAAAAATGTGCCTGAGTAGCCAGGAACCCTTCCCCATGAGGGTGTTCAGTCTCTTTAACTCAAGGGAGATATAAATGTTGTTCTTGTTCTGATTGCCCATGAGTTACAGAATTTTTTCAATAGTAACTGTGATAAGAAACCAGTGGCGGCTCAACCACAGATCAAATTGGTAAAGACAAGGACAAAGCCAGTTTGACAGACTAGGAAACATCATATAGGAGTGATTCAATCAGCAGCCAATTAGAAACTTTGCTCAGATTTGAAGCAGAAGTTGAGATTTCCAATTCATATTGCTGAGACGGACCTCCAACTAGATATTGCCATCTTCCAAGACAATTGTTTTGCTTGAATTGAGTTACCCTTGTGAAGAGAACTTTGAGAGAAGGCACCAAGAAATGTTAGATAGGTATGCTGACTTAGTTTCATATTGTCGTCAGAAAGGATGGAAGGTGCATCTCTATGCAGTTGAAGTAGGAGCTTGAGGCTATGTTGGGGAGTCTATGTTTAGTTGTCTTTGTTAATATGTAGGTATTGGGGTTCAGGAATGAAAACGAATATGCAAGGAGCTGGGAGATGCATCATTTTGGATCTCACTGCTACGGGAGAAAGAACTCTGGCGGATTTTTGCCAATCAGAAATCTGACGGGGCGTCGCTGGGAACGAAGGAGTTGGTTCAGAGGGAGGCGATCCATGAGGCAGAAGAAGCTTATCACCAGTCACCATGGAATCTGGAGTTGATGAAGAGCTACCAACTTACTGCTAGGAGGTACCACATCGGTCCTCCCCGCCAGGTTTGAGTAATGTTGGGAACTCATGCTTTCTGAATTGTATCTGCCAATGCTTGCAAATGATTGTGCTCCAAGTGCAGGAAACCAGATTTGATGCTCCCCCTCTTGACAATGTTACTAACTGAGTTCCTTAAATTGATGCTTTTGATGAAATCTTCTTGTAAGAAAACTGTATCTCCTCATGCATTTTGGCGGGAGGTGGCTCCTATTAGAGTGGATGGAGCCAGGAAAGACTTCCAAGATGCTTACGACTTTCTGTTGTTTTTGTTAGATAGGTTTCATAACCAAAGTATCTTTGAGAATGTGGATGGGTCTGTAAAGTTTGACAGGGTGTGTTAGTTGTGTGGGACTATGTCTTCGAAAGTGGAGCCCTTTGTGTGTTTGCCATTGCAGTTTGGTCGTCCATCTCTGACTGAGCTGCTGCTGGATGCAGAAAAGGAAGAATCTCTCTCAGATGGGTGGATTTGTGGTGAGTGCAACTCAGGAAGTCATGGAACGATGTGTATGCAAGTGGAGGAGGTGACTATATCTGGTTGCACATAAAGCACTGATGAAATGATGAAATTTGTGATACTGCTGCAATCAGTATGAAAGAGTGTGAGTTTAAACTCCTGGCTATGGTGATGCACATTGGAAGGTGCAGATCAGGACACTATATAGCGGTGGTGAGATATGCCAATGATTGGTTCCTCTGTAACAACCACAGAGTGTCTCAGTTGACATTTGACCAGGTACTCCAGTATGCAGCAAAAGTCTATATGCTGCTGTATTCCGGAGTTTCGAATACAAGATCAGCAGAGTTCATCTAGAAGAGGAGGAGATCAATGACGGAGGAGACAAGATTACTATGGAGAGCTGAATGTGGAGGACAAAACTAGTTGTATAGGCGAAGAAGAAAAGACTAGGTATCGGTATTTGCTGAAGGAAGAAACATGATGAGGAGTAATGAATGACAAGAAATGAAGAATTATGTGACAGTGATGTTGATGAAGAGAAAGAAGACTGGAGCCGATCTTAGTGGAAACAGTTGAAGAGTGTGTGCAACGCAGTGAAGTACTGGATTGAATCCTAGAAAGTTATGTGGCTCGATGATGAGACCGATTGGTCGGTATTGATCACACCAGCTCGGCCCCCTCTGTCACGGATGTAAGAGTTAAAAGGGTCAAGTGAAACATTGGAACATAGCACAGGTCTCTCTGCAGAAGTGGGGATCATTGTCGGTGAAACTAACCGCACAAGTGGATTTCTGAGACGCGTTTGAAGAAAAGCTTGCCAAGCTGTGTAAGTTGCAACGTAAATGTTGTTTCATTCTCATCGAATGGCTCATTGGTACCGTAGTTAGTGGCTATCTGCAGACAAGGTTAAGGTTGCAAATCCCGCTGGCTACTGTGGTAAGTGTGAAATCGGTGGAGGCTAAGACAGATAAGGGTTCAGGAAAACCTCACACTGAGTGATAGTGAAGCAGTGAACAGAAAGTGAATCTACAATTTAAAAATGCATTCACGTCATCTTAACTGCATTTTCTCTGGGAAAGCATTGTTTGCCTTGGATGCGACTATTCCCCAACACTCTTTACCCTTCATCCGTATTGTTATTATATGTATGCCACGCAGAGTTGTGTTGCAGATGCCATGTTATGTGAGATCTCAATGAAAATGAGAGACTACTGTATATACGCAACGAAAGACAATTAGTTTTCAAAGTTTTGTTTTCCCTTCGTACGTCATGAAGAAGTATATGATCCCTTGGATTATGAAATGTTATGAGAGCAGATAAACAAGAACAGATGAAGGTCACTTACAGTTGGTTTCGTGGGTCTTGTCCAATATGGCCATTGGATCAACTCGATGATGTTGAGTGACCAGATGGTGTGATTGATATGATCCAGTGCACAATAACCAATTTAAGCTCCAACCTTCACTTGACTGATAGCTCACAAAGATGGTGACAAATATCTTCACAAAAAGGACCGTCCCCGATAAGTTTTAGAGAAATAAGATCCGAAATAAGTAGTCATTCTGTTTTCCTTTAGTACCGCTACTTCCATGAAATACATAGCTCTCACTAAAAAAGATGTGTGCAGTAAAATAAATAAAACAATTATTAAATAAATTCTATGAATTTGCGCTGTGGATTCTGGAGGGGTTTGACTAGGGTTTGAATGCATTGGGAAGAAAAATCTTCTAAAGCTTTTGTGATTTTTGTTGTATCTTCTGAACACTAACGTTTAGAGCTGAAGCCTTTGTAATACTAGCCGGTATGTGATTGTTTTTCAGTTGCAAACTCAAAATATTAATTTTGAGTAAACTCTGTTGGAAATAGTCCCTTGAAGAAACATGTGCCAAGATTAGATTTTCTGGACAAGCCTTCACGGGCCTGTGCTTGTGGCATTATATTTCACATTATTCTGTTTCTTTGATTTTCTTGCAGAATGTATTTCACGTGTTGGGACGTGAAGCACGTACAAAATGTGTGGGCTTGATTGGACAGAGGAAAAAGGTATTGTTGTTTTTTTCAGTAGCTATTTCTATCTCTTTCCTCCACACTCTCCTGTGGTTCCTGTTCAGATTAGAGGTAAGAACAAATAAAAAGAGTTTTGGTAATTATTTATTCTGACTGTTCTACACAATTCATAGTGCAATAACTGAATATTGCAACATTATGGACCTACCCTAGGTGTTGGTTGACCCTCACTGTGTCTTTGCTGGATTCAAGGGATTCAGATACAGTCGCCTTAAGTATCTGTAGTTAACTCCTGACTAGCTTCTGGAGCTATATGCGATGTAGGAGGAATGTCAGCTGCTGGCTCGTGTCAGAAGTTTGAGATGTACCAGTATGAGGCTCTGAAGAAGAAAGTCTTACAGATTCAATGCCAGCATCCTTCGTTGTGGAGGAACCTGTACGGGTAATTGACATGATAAGTAAGGTGGGCATTGGCATAGTGGCGAATTCGACCCGTGTAGCACCTAATTTGTGATCAGCAAACCAATGACAGAGGATGCCGTTTATCTTCAGTAAAGAGGATGGGTAGCAGGTTCATCATTGCATTTACTTACAGCTGATTCTGAGCACTTATCTTTTGATGAAGGTTTTTCTAGGCAGATCAGAGATATTTGATTACCTTTCAGATGGTTACATCTTTCTGTTTTTCAACCACCATAGCCTACTGTTCGAATCTTTCCATTTTTCCGTTAATATTGTACAGCGCAGAGACCAAGTTGAGAGGCATCTATATGCAGAACAAATGGTAGGCTAAAATCTGTCAAAGCAAGGCCGTCTGTGATAATCTGATGTAATATGATGGTTTGAAGGAAGTTAACCAGATGTCAATCGTGGTTTAGGTTTTTCAGATGGTTTGTGAGGTGACTAGGGTGTCAGTTGTTCAAGTTGCTTGAAGAGAAGACTGAAATGCCCAAGCAGATCCAGAAGTTGGCGCTGATCGGCAATAGTTTGTCTGTTGACCCTTCAACCTCCAGACCTGTGCAACTTGACTAGGACCCATGCGATAGCCATGTTCAGAAATGACACGACCAAGATCACTTCGCTAGGAAGTTGTGCTTACTTGGCTTTAACTTGAGACCATGAGCAGCTATTCGTAGTAATATTTGATGAGCATGACCAACATATTCAGCGAAACTAGATGAAGAGACAAGAACATCATGCAAGTAAGAGGGCATGACAAAATTCACCCACCAATTTCTCGGGGAGCTGACTCCATAGTTATAATGCTGCAGTTGAGTAGCATTGCTAAGACCAAACTGCCCAGATATACCCCTATCACCGTGCTGAAGGTCTAACGATCTATAATATATGTCAGTTTTGAAGATAAGAGGAACCTACAGTAGTTTTTGCAATAGATTAACAACATCAAGAAAACAATTGTAGTTGTCCACAGGACTTCATATCTCCACACAAATAGTTAACAAAGACAGATTGCGCTGATGAAGATGTGAGGGAAGTAAAAATATTTCATCAATTTGGCAGCTCCCCCGGTAAATTTTAGGTTCCTCCCCTAAATTTAGGTCCCCCTAGTTTTAATTTTTTATGCAACTCCCCCCCCCCCAATAATTTCTGCCCAAAAATTTTAGCCCCCCCACCTAAAAAAGGGGGACAGACGCTATGCACCAGCGTATATCAAAAAACTTTCTGAAGAGGAATGCAACAAAGCTCACCTATCTTTTTCCTCACAGCAGCAACACCTGGTTGAGAATATGGCAGAGCTGACTTAATGATAAAGTTTTTTATCAGAAGACCTTGGGCGTAGGTACGCCGTTCAGGGTACAATAGTCTTTTGTTGCTCCAGAATATCGCGCGAAGCGTGACAGCCAGTACAAAGCGTCAGTGCCTTATGAGGAGCGGAAAAATATTATGTGTATGATTGTAGGTATACTGATTACACTGGATCATCAGCCAAACTTGTTGTGTTAGGCCAACTTAAATTGAACTTCTGGTTACTTTGCGTCCTCGCGTGCATCTATAAAAATCTTCCGTTTCTGTGTTAGTTATTTTCTCCGATTTTGCCGCATACTATGAATTTATTTTATCTTCCCGCGAAAGAAACAATTGCCAGAGTCACGGTTCGTGTGCGATTGTAGCAATCAACGATCTGAATGACTATTTACATCCCATATATTTTTGTATCTTGGAAATTAACACATGCAGTTGTCTCTACGCAATCTATCACTGACATCTCTTCTTGTTCCGCCCATATGTATAAATACCTTGGGGGATTTTTTTGCGTGGATTATTTATTTGCAAATTGTGCGCTTTTTTGCTTAATTTTCAGAATTCAATCAATGCAAAATTAATCAAAATGGAGGTTTAACATGACCAAAAGTAAGCGAACTAATTTTTCGACCGTTAATCAATAAAAATGTGCTCGGACTTGTTCTTTCTCTCAGTTCCCATGTTGATAACTTCCTCCGTTTCTTTCGTTGATGTGCATTCGCTGCATTACCCCCAAACATTTTCTGTCCCTTACTCAGATCCTTGACTCGAATAAAAGATACACGCAAAACAACTCAAAAATCCCAAAAAGAAATCCATGCAAAAATTTATTCCCTTGGTTTTTGTTTACACGAAAAATGTACAATACAACAGATTCATCCATTCCCTCGATGCCCTTTAAAGCGCAATTGAATATCCCGCGTGTAAATCTTCCACATGAAACCATGAGCCTTGATGCCCTGTTTAGAGATTTCGTAGTGGCGCTGGCACTGCATGATGGTTACTTATCTAAGTGAGATATGGATTGCAACGAGAATTGTGGTGAAGTAAGACTTTATGACAGTTGCTTTATTGCGATCAGATGCGGTCTTAATTACCTGATAAGTGCTATTCATTTCAGATTCTCTGGCCTGCGACCACGATTGCCAAAGCGAGAGACCCTCACCTCAACTGCCTTAACTTGCTGAAAGTGGAAGAAAAATGGGATTAGAAAATTGCCTGCCACATCTAGTTTTAAATTTACGATAAATCGCGTAGCGCGTCACACTTAAGACAACCGGACACAAACCAGAAGTTCAGTTTAAGGTGGCCTTATCAGGGAGTACAAAGACTATTCCATCAAAATTGAATAGTCAACAACATCTTACTTAAAAAGGCACCTGCAACCCATGAACGTGATTTGAAAATATTATAGTCACCAACTGCTGAGACTAGAGATCAGAAGTCATCATAATTGTTCTTCAAGCATTTATTGTGCAATGTTGGTCCTTACAAAGGAACATGCAGCACTGCATAAAAATGTTCCTGGGATTAACGATATTTGCACACACACACTGTGGTTTTAACACTTGTGCATTCGTTGTAGGATAGAAAAGCTAAGTAATCCTTGTAAGAAGGAGGACTTTTAAATCCTTGGAAAATTTAAAATAGTTTAAGAACAATCTCAGTCTCTGCAAGAGAAACATCAAGTATGTTTTTGCTAAATTAGAACCATTTGGATAGGGGGGGGGGGGAGCGCTCTCAGTAAAATATGACTGTGAAATTGTTTTTGGATTCCCACCTTAGCGGAAAGTCCTATAAAGTGAGGTCTCTCCGTCCTTTCGTCCTTCCATCACCTTTTTGCTAGTCTTTGGCAGCTAATGGTAGGGGGCTGTAGTAGCA
>JAOBRC010769449.1:0-10140 GCA_027575255.1 Scolionema suvaense | reverse complement strand
AATCTTGTCGGTAAATTGGGGATGTCATGGGTTGTCTTGTCGCCGATTTCGTTGTCTTGTCTCCAGTGGACACCAGGTATATGAAGATAGCTTAAAGGCATCCTCCGGTAAAAAAGTAGGTTAAATTTAATCAACTCTTTTTTTTCTGGAATACAACCAAACTGAAGTGATTACCCGTAGTTGGTAGCAAGTGTAAAGAAAGTGGTATTGCCATACAAAAGCTCAGCAGGACTGTGAGGTCATTAAGTGAGTCATTGAGTTAATGTACTTTTCAGAGATTGAGGTTATGCTCTGACTACTAGGACTGTGAGGTCATTAAGTGAGTCATTGAGTTAATGTACTTTTCAGAGATTGAGGTTATGCTCTGACTACTAGGACTGTGAGGTCATTAAGTGAGTCATTGAGTTAATGTACTTTTCAGAGATTGAGGTTATGCTCTGACTACTAATTAGTAGTACTAACCACTCGTTGTTTGCCACACGGACCTGTTACTATGCCAAACATTAGCCGAAGTCACACTGAGACGTGCGACTAGTGACGAGCGAATTTTTTTTCACTCGTCAGTGTGACCTGTTCGACGAGTGAAAGTGTGTGTAGACAGGGCTATTCTCTCGTCTAAATTTGCCCATCAGTGTGACCGAGCGAATTCAGTGGAAATGGGTTTGGTCTTGCGAATCTCGCTTTAAAATTCCAGCCAATTTTCAACGAAACTTCATTCTTTTATAGAAAAAAAATGCAAGTCGTTGCTCGAGTGGTGCTCTCCAAACATAGCTACCATACTTACAACTCGATGTGGGTGAAGTGTGGTTATTTTCTGCACATTAAAATTTCGCACGTCTAATCGGTCACACTGACGAGCGACGAGCGACGTGTGAATTTGATTTCGCCCGTCGTTTGGACGTGTCGCACGTCTTGCAGGGTCACACTGAGGGGTGATGCAAATTTTGCACGTCGCTCGTCACTCGTCACTCGTCGCTCGTGTCAGTGTGACTTCGGCTATTGTACCGGGCGGGACTCGAACCCGACCTACGCATAGTTCTGTTGTCTTTATACGCAATGGTTTTCTTTTGAGGCAATGGGCATGTGAAGGCGGAATAAGTTCAATTGTAGTAAATAATGCAAATTGGAGCCATGTCATGCATTGTTTTACATCAAAATGTTACACAAAGCACTATGCAAAATTGACGCATTTGAGGTTTTGGATATTTTTTTTTATTTGGATATTAGATAATTCACCGGTTGCATTTTTTTTTTTGGCGGAAGAGCAGTAGAACAGTGAGACGTGACCCAAATTATTGATTTTTTTTGCCATAAGACGTCTCGATAAATTGTATGAATTGTCAGCAAGTAGTGCTAGTGCTTAAAAATAAATATCACCAGGAAGGGAGACTAGCACATTGGATTAGTACATTGCCAACCAGCTATGGTCTTTGGTGCCTAATGGAAGGGGCTCGAATGGCTGCTAGGAAAAATCCTGAAATGCTAATTACTGGGGGCAGGGGAGGGTGGGGTGTGGAAAATCCAAAAGTACTTATCTGACAGAAATTTGTTCGTTTCACGCTGGTATTATGAAGTCAGGGGAAGAGAAATGCCCATCTTTAATTATTTATATCAAAAGGAAATTATTATTTTCTAACAAAAAAGGCAATTTTGCCTATTCAGTACTTTTCTTGGGTGGAACTGTTCAAAAGTCAATAGCCGAGAGGGGACGTCTATAAGGCACCAATGGGTAAGCATGAATACGGGTCAGGCTCAGATAAAATGCTATGAAGACTTGCAGTGGTGCAGTTTGTTGGTAGTGTTCCAGTTTCGTCTTGGGAGTCGAAGTTGTTGTAAACAATACGTGGCATGGAAGTTATTGTGTTCTTTTCCTGCTACCACTTGCTGCACAAACTTTTCATACTAAGAATTACTACTCTAAGGGAAGAAATTTTCACGAATTTGGCCCTGATTGGTGAAATGTTCTTCTGCGAAAGTCATACAAAACACTTGATTCGTGAAAATTTCTTCTGCTAAATTAATCGCAAATAGGCAATTGTTGATTCATTATTCTGTTTTTGTTACGAAAATTCCTCCGGGAGAAGTTTTGATCCTAGTCGCAAACATTTCCTCCGCGAAAAACAATTTTCGAGAGCTCAATTCGCGATGTTTTATCCATGAAAGTTTTTCGCGTGAAAGTGGAAAATTATTTTCTGGCGCGCCGAAGGCGCGCGCGGCACAGCTGCGCCGTTTTTTATATTTCTAAAATCCTTTTGGCGCGAAAATCGCTTTGCTACCATTTTTCGTATTGGAAATATGGGCCCATGTCTGACGGGTACTTTTATGCATTCTGATTGGCGGAGAGCTTTTTCGTCGGTATCTCTCGTTCTACAGCACAAATCATCTTCAGCCTCCATGTGTCTGCCGAGTTTGGTGACATTTCGATTAGTGTGGGCTATTTTACAGACCCGAAAAATCACTAAAATTACTCTATTTTTTAATTGACGGGCTGGTCTGTAAAATACCCTAGCCGTCCTTGTTTTGCCCCAAAGTTTAAAATACATAGTATGCTTGCTATTCTCTATCTGCCTGTCAAGTTTAATTAGATATAGATAGTGTCAAAATTGGCCGAACCAATGTGGGCTCCACAGAGAGCCCCTATACCATGCAACTAAAGTACGGTCACCAGTTCTGTCCCCCTAAGCTGACAAGCGGACTCGTAAATTTGACCAAAATTGACATGCAACCTAGTATTAGAGCCCTTTTGGTTTGTACTAAAAATTACCCTTACAGCTGTAAGGTGTACACCCCCTACCCTTAGAAGTTCGTACCTTAGCTTTTAGCGTTACCGGCGCAAGGTTCAGGTAGCGAACTTAAAATGTTTTTTGCAACCTGTACTATAGGACACCATTTCTATTATGTCTGTTTTACAAAAGCTATTCACTCACTCAGAATTTGTCTTCACTTCAGAATATTGGATTCTTCGTCAAAAAATGGTAGTTATTTGCCTGAAAATTCGCATTTAACTGTTTTTCTATAGGTTGAGCAGTATTTGTTGACACAAAAAGATATGGTTTTAGTGCAGCAAAATCACGGAAAAGATTGCGTAACTACTTGGTTGTGTGTTATGAACGGCAATGAGTTTGACCTACTTGTAAAGGAATACCTTAAGGGAAGAAATTTTCGCGACATAAGTTTTTGCGGAAGAAATTTTCGCGAATTGATCTCTCGAAAAGTGCGTTTTCCGCGGAAGAAATTTTCGCGAACCGAATCAAAGAATTATCAGTTTTTCATAGCCCAGTTGCACTTTCCCTGTCTAATCATTGAGAAACCATCAAAAGAAGTACAGAAAGTAATCTTTGTCTAGAATTTGACCAAAAATAATCGAATATCGTGAGACTTTTTCGCGAATTTCTTCCGGGGTTGATTTCGCGGAAGAACTTTTCGCGAATCGAATGTGTTACATGAGTTTTGCGTAAAAAATTTTCGCGAATTGAGTCCAACTTCGCGAAAATTTCTTGCCGCGAAAATTTCTTCCCTATGGTATATAGAAGTCAATCAGACGTGGTGTGCGAAATGGCTATCAGATGCATCATCTAATAATTACCGAAGTAAACTTGATTCTTGACTCGCAAAAGCAGGAGCTTTCATAATGTGGTGATAGTTACTGTATAACAATCCTTAATCTTTTGTGTATTTAAGTATTTTTTGGACAATTAAAAAGTTTAAGACATTCAACAAGCAATGCCGCATAAAACCTTTTCGATTCGAGATTTCATCAACTGTGGGTCCATTCGAAGTTGGTAATAACGAAGGTCATGATATGGTATCAGAACAAAAAGAATAGCTTTCGTAAAATAAATCGAGAAAGTTGTAAAAAATGTAGAAGTACTGCACGAGGAGCACTTGTTTTCGGCACTCTTTTAGAATGTGCTATAGCACACTTACAATAGAATCAGGTGGTGCATTGCGGGATGGCCAGGGGGCTCATTGAAACAGTAAAAAATAGTACAGTGACAAAAGCAAATGGTCAGCAGGCCATTACGTCTCCCTGTAGGTATTGACATGATCTCCTTTGAGAACATCAGCTACTCTCATAATGAGATTTGCCTCCTGGCCATCCCACAATGCATCGCCTGATGATGATTTGCGAAAAGGTCTATTGGTCGATGTCCGAAGGTTTCTGGACAACCTAAAAGATACGTTATATTGCTTGCCACTCCTCCTCATGCCAAGTAGAATGAACTTGAAATGGTCTCATGAGTGAGATGCAAATTTGAGGTTCGTGCTCTTGTAAAATTGTTCTTATAGAAGAAAGAGTATAAATTTTCTTATTCAGCCCTTTCAATGATGGCTTCGTGAGGAAGTTGACTAAAGGGTCGGTTCTTTACTACCTTAATTCACTCTAATTTCGCGCGGGGCTGTTGCGCGAAAATCTAATTTTAGCTCAGAAGTATAAAGCTCAAACTTTTCTCGCATGCTTAGCCCAGAAAAGCAGACTGATTTATTGAAAAAACAGCCTACAAATAGGTACTTATGTGCACTTGTGAAGGTTAGTAGTGAGAAAATATGATGTTAAGATGTTGCAAGAGAAAAAAAATCAGTTCTGTAATTTTTTTTTATATACTCTTCGCGCAATTTAATTTTCGCGCACCCCGCCTTTAATGAAAATTTTTGCGCAAGTCATTTTCGCGCACAATCAATTATTTGCGCATCGGCTAGCAGCGAAAATTAGATATGCGCGAAATTTGAGTGAATTAAGATAGCCACACTGTTAGAGTGCTGTACAATGCTGATGGTGGTATCATAAAGAAAGCATTCAGAGGAAAAGCATACTTTGCGTGCTTCATTTATGTGGAGGGTTGACGACTGCTTCATAGATATTAGCAGCAACCTACCCGTACCCCAAGTGCATAATCTGCTATTCGCTAACTTATCGTAATAGCATTATGTTCTTGTTGTTTTGTATGATTAGGTACTTGAAAGAGCTATATATTTGATATCTTGGTGGTTCATCGCCGTTCTGTTACTCCATTGTCTACTTTGTTTCTATATTTTAGCCTTTCCCATGGGGCGATGGCAATCATTCATTGTTCCATTCTCACGTGAACGCGCTTCCCGATGGTTATGAATAAATATTCGTTCGTTATATGAGGAAGTGTTCATCGGAAAATCTGCTTCTGACTGACTGTTGTCATTGTAAAGGAAAATGTTTGCTAATACAGAAAAAATGGTGTTTACTTTCACTTTGAGTGTTTTATTTTTTGCATTAGTCCTGCTATTGTACACCATCTACACAACACGAAAGTAGCTGTACAGTCAAGTACACATCATTGGTGCAGTATGCAATTTCTGCAGCAACGATACATTTATGTATTATTGCTGCGGAAATTCACCAATACCACCACTAAAATTTCGGGTTTTTTTATTTTCGACAAAAGCTAGCCTGAAATCAAAATCGTCCGAAACTTGCCGAGACTATGTTTTTCTAGGATCTTTTGTACAATAAGAGCAAATGTATGTCATAAACATGCATGCCTTTCAGGGCAGGATGTGAACAATGTGTTTGACAAGGTATGATATACCTTAAGGGAAGAAATTTTGGTGGGAATTAATTTTCGCGGTTGAATTTTTCGGACATTTCGCGGGAATTAATTGTCGCAGTCCATGCTAAGCAAAGCATTTCGAGAGAATAAATTTTCGCGGCTGAACTCTTTTCATTAACTTTTGGCGAGTCATTTTCAGATTAAAGTAACATTTCAGCATGCAGCAAGTATCACCATAAGAGACAGGAGTTTTACTATAATTTTTGTGGAGTTCGATGTCAGATAAATTTCGCGGGAATTAATTTTCGCGGTCAAGCATTTTTGGAGGTAAAAAGGAATTTAATTTCGTGGTTTTGCCGAAAAACCGCGAAATCTGCGAAAATTTCTTTTTTCAAAATATTTTTTTGAGAGGGAGGGGGTTGCTGCCACCCTGCCACCACCACTCCCCTAATTCTGAAATTTTGACCACGTTCAAACGGCTAAAAGATTTCGGTGTGATACTTTGAAAGTGTTCACAGAATTCTCTTTGACATTTTGGCACAATTTGTTTTGTCATAGCTTCACTAGGAAGTTGTCACGTGACCATTTTCTGATCAGCCGTGGTATCAATTTTAGCCGATTTTCAAGTTTTCTGGCTCTGCTGTCGGGATCGTCGATTTGCATTTACCGTTTTATTTTGTTGAGAACTATTGCTCCTGATCAGGGTTTTCAGAAGAGTTCTGTTTGATGTAAATTTGCCCAAAAGGAGGTTCAAAAAAATGAGGTCAAATTCCAAATTTTGGTCGTTTTTATCATAAATTGTTTTTTTCGCTTCAGTTTCAACAATGAAGATTGCATCCAATACCAACCAATTTTATGTCATCCGGTAGCAGAAAGTATGTACGTTTGCATGTTAGTGAGTAATAACTCAGCTGTATCACCTATTCTCTAAAACTTTACCCAAAACGAATTCTGTGAGAAAGCTGCAAAATACGGCATCATTGAAAAGTAAAATTCTTTAAGAACAAAATACGCTAACTTATGCGACCTTTCCACCTTTCCTTTGTAATTTTTTTATTTTTTATATTGGTTGCTATGGAGAAACACATGGCCAGTCTGCAAAATTCAAAACTGTGAAATTGCAAACCAGGCCACCTGGGCGGTTAAACTTAGGAATTTGTCGATGGATTATGGCTTAGCAAATGATGTTAACCGTTATTGTATGCCAAGCGACTGAAAGAAAACGCGAGTGCACGATCACATAGATATGCATCCTGATGGATTTCCCTGAGGTTTCCCTGACAGCTGCATGTTTTTCCATGATATTTTCATTACAATTTTTGCTGCTAAAAAGACCCGTATACACAAGGATAGGGTTTGAACTAGGCCTTTCTGAAACAAGGAACCATCAGATGGCAAAACTAGCACAACACATATGCCTCAAAATATGTTCCAACTATGGAATGGTGAAAGCAAAGTCAGCAGATGATCAGATGAAATGAATACGCAACATCAGGGGCGAGAAACGGCAAAACAGAAAAATGAATACACGAAGAGCAGCCAAAGGACGCGTAGCAACAAATTATCACCACAGGCGATGAAGTAAAGAGTCTGGATTGCTTCCACTTTAATTGCAAGACTCATAAATCAAGCATTTTCAAATGAACCTGAACTTCCTCAACACAAGTCAAAGAAATTGAGTTGAACAGGAAAATTAAACAAAATGCACAGCCAACTTAAGCAGTACGCTAAACGTATCAAAGGTCAAAGCACTAAGCATGATTTGACCTTATCAATTAGACAGTAGTAAGGTATGAAATGACAAATATAACACACTTCATATACATGTAGGTCACATGAATGCATTAAGCAAGGCATATTCTAGGAGGGCACGGCATGCATTCGATTTCCAGAAAAAGGGCAGCTTTTTTCATGTTTTTCGAAGAATCTTATTGCTTTGAACTTTGAGGAGCTAAACTAAGGCCTGTTAAGACGAAATTCGAGTGGAATGAAGAGCCAGAAAGGACTGTAGATATAAGAGGAATGAAACAACATGTGAATAATGAAAATAAAGCTCAAGTACAATACCAACAAGGGATCAAGGAAGGATCTTGGGATTCATGCACAGTGGTTTTCACTCTGGCAGAGAACCACGACTTTCAAGCAATTACATTCATAACTGTAGTCATAAATTATTGGGCTTTTTTGCATTTCCACTCGATTTTTGGTCAAAAATTAATCATAATTCTGAAGTACAAACAAAGTCGACTAGATCAATTAACTTAATGAACTTGCCAACTTAGAGAGTATCAAACTAGCATGATTTCGTTATAGAGATATGTGACCACCAAACAGCCGAAAAGAATCATAATGGACTTTTTCATGAATTCTCGTAGTACAATGCATAGTGGGAAAGACACAAAGTTCTATTGACATAATCAGAAAATAGTGTGCCCCGCAAATCCTTGTCTTCAAAGTTGCTCAAAGTCCTATAAGTCTGATCCGCCTAACTGTATCAGACATATCCAGACAGAAAGCTGCAGATGGTTCGGTTTTCTCCACGGCCTGATAATATCATTAGTCCATGGCTTATTTGATGAGTAAAGCTGTATTTTGTGCAGGTCTCAATATTTTGTCCAAGATTGTACCACCAACCTTTCAGTCTCATTGGTGGCTTGGCTTCCCAACAAAACATCAGGTACGTCCACCACCTATTGAGCGCAGACGAAACAGGCTAACAACCTCCCTATAAAGCATCAAGCCAGGAAATTCTATATCTAAGACCTGGACTACTGAATGCGACTGCTACAAGAGGCCACCAATTTAGTACTAAAGAAAACGATTGAGGCCTACTATCAAGCAGATTTTGCCAACAACTTTTCTATCCTTTCCGGCAGAAAGACATCTGTGAATCTAAACAGTGTCCCTTTACCTTCTGGAACAAAATTTTCCGAAACTATAGATGGAAAAAATTCACATCATATTACAACTCAACGTAACTAAGCAGTCAGTTTTATTCGTGCAGTTCTCTCGTTACAGCAGTCTGAAGATTTTGACCAGGGCTTGAATTTCTGGTGGACAACAAAATTCTAAAATCTAGCCTACGAAGGCAAATTCCATCCCATTAACAATAGGCATAACCAAGTATAGATATTCAGAATCCTAAATACTAGTGTGCATGCTATGGAGTGTTGGATACCGCCGCTTTAGGTCATGTATCACAGATTAGTCAGACCTGCAAAAATAGGCACTTGATAATTTTCAGAAGCATCATAACCAAATTTCCCTGACTATTCCCTGACATCAATAAAAAAGCCTGATTTCCCTGACATTTCCCTAACATATATGGCAAGGATTGGAATTCCCTGACATTTCCCTGACTTCCCTGACATGGCAGACACCCTGCAATATCAAATCAATCCAAAGAAAAAAAAGAGATATTTATGCAGTCTGCTGAGCAACGTGATGGAATAAGAAAATGGAATGTTCAGTTCACAAGATGTCTTCCGGGTGCTTTTTGCTGCAATTTTCGCCAATTGCCCGAAATTTTACGAAAAACATTTTACACACGAAAAGCGTAACGAAGTCCATTCGCGAAAAAGCGTCTACAATTGTAAGTCCTAGCAAACATGTTGGAGAACATGATGTGATGTCAGACGAGAGGCTGGGAGAAGAAAAAGGCTCTGCCATTTCACTGTCTTTCCAAACGCATTTTCATCGTATAGTTTCATACACATCAATTTCTGCAGGCAAAATATTTTTCTTTGTCTTATTCGCTGTAGTAACATTGTGATTCGTTACCTTTAGCAATGTCTTGGAGAGTTATTGGGAACAACTACTTATCCAGTTTTTTGGAGAGCAGAACCTAGAAAACGTGGAAAATGCATATATGTTGCCTTACCTCGGAAAACCGTTACCTTCGTCATTCCTTTTCTGTCAGTTTGATACGTACCTCAAGGAAAGAAATTTTCGCGGTTAAAATTTTTGGATATTTCGCGGGAATTAATTTTCGCGGTCAGTCCTAAACAAAGAATTTCGGTTTTTTTCCGAAAACCGCGAAATCCGTGAAAATGTCTTCCCTAAAGGTATTCACATATGTTAAGTAATTTTAATAGCATTTCAGAATTGTGAACCAATGTTGTAAAGGAGGAATAAGGTGAATGAAATTTAAAGAACCATTGTCAGTAGAATGTGATTTGTACAAAATGAATCTGGAAAAACGTGATTTTTGCCTATCTGACCAAGAGCACGTTTTTTACACAGAAAATTCCCGGGATGAAACCAGTTTCTCGTCAATTTTCCTGGAAAATGGTTACTTGGAGACAGTAGTTTTCATGTCCACAACTTACTTTGTAGCCTGAACAGCCTTATTTATTGAATATTCGCGTCCGAACTGACTTGAGAAAAGAGATCGTAAGTTCTCTGGGGAGCTTGGAATTCTGAGAAAACTTAACAATCAAGTCAAATGAACCCCGTGGCTCTATTTCTCACCTTGGGATTCCATCAAAAGAATTGGTGGCAGCTTCCAAAGACGATCGAACGTAGCAGAGACAAAAATTAACAACTGAATCTTAAGTTGTCATCTTGTGTTAGAGATACAAGAAAAGTGAGAGTAAATATGCGCAAAAGAAAATCG
>JAOBRC010769338.1:0-10141 GCA_027575255.1 Scolionema suvaense | reverse complement strand
GACACAATTGAAAATTGAATAGGAGCAGCAAGTGGGCAGAGCTCGTTCGTAGTCCAGTCAAATTATACGTCCATGTTCTCATTAATCATAAGAAAATATACACATGTGATGACATTGCCATTTGACTTACATGTGTAACAGTATTGTGCAAATATAATGTTTGCACAATGTTTTGCACCACAAACAAAATACTGAATTGGTCCACAAGTAAAAGAGCCACAAACCAAGACGAGTGGCTAGGTTATCATTGAGAGACTTCACTCATCTATTTAAAAAATCGCGTATTTGGAAATGTTAGGCATTATACAATGTGAGTCGTATCCTTTTAACTTATCAAGTGATTTAGAGACCAAAAGTTATAGAATTTCGATCCGACCGACAGTTGCTAGGAGAAAAAAAAAGTTCAAAACTGCAAAGAATTCCTGAAGAAATTTAAATGCATAGTGCTCTTTGACCAAAGTCTTAAAAATCCTTCATATTTTGCCTGATATAGGCCTTTTATGCCAAATGTTTTGTCCGCAAACGCAGGGTCACTGCAAGACCAGGAAGTGCAGTCGTTTTATGGTGCAAGAAGGTACATAAAGCGTCAGGATGTATGTAAAGCATGCATCATGATATACACATATCGTGTATTTACACTTGGAGGGATCGCGTGGGGGGTATATGGCCCGTGGATTGTGAGAAGAAAAGAACATGATCTGCTAATGGAACCTGTCGCAAGTGATTCTACATACTCGTGGCCAAAACTATTGACACAACTGTGAATTTGTATATATCTCATACATGACAAACTGTGATAATGCATTCAACACTTCTTACAGCCAGTCTTTGTGTCCTTTCCCCGAAATACACCTTTTTTTATAAGCATCAGGCAATTTCAGCTCAGCCTGAATTATGCTTAAATTTTTCGTGGTTTCAGGGTTCGTTTATGCTTATCATATGCTTAACTTGGTGGAGTTTTGAATCACGACCATATAATTTCTCTGACACTGAAACATCATGCGAAACGGAAAGTTGCTAAATTTACTATTTTATTGCTCAGCATTTAGAAAACATATTGAAATGATCCCGTAAATCTATGTGCAACAGCAATGAAGTAAGTTTTGTAAAATGAGAAGAAACAACGTGCATAGAAAGTAGTTACTGGTGAACCTCATTCCCAGCCTTGGTGTATGCTTAAATCATGCTTAGGTTTTTCCAAAATCTCAGCCTCAATATGCTTATAAGCTCTATGCTTATATAAAAAAAAAGGTGTATGGTTATGGGATATTTTCTCTGCTCTTTTTTATCTCTTTGCCGAATTTTTTCAAAATTCAGACAATCGTGGCCGAAACTATTGGCACAAGTGTGACTATATGTCCATTTCGTACTACAACTAAATGTCATCGTGTGTAGAGCACATTTCGCAGCCATTTTGGGCTCCTTCTCCCCAAGCAACGTGTATCATGGTAGGAACTGTGTTCGACATGACCGCTTATACATGAGCATCCTTCATGGGTATACCATATAGTGCTCCATAGTGTACTAACCTCTGGCAACATTGTTTTTGGAGAAGGGAGCCATTAAGTACATCGAAGTTGAACTGATTGACCATTCAAAGCGTACGGGTGCCATACAATGTTTTGGTGCCAAAATGCTGTGGCCACGATTGTAGACAGGAAAGCTTGTTTTGAAAGCACTCGATCAAAAATCTGCACAATGGTTAAATATGACCGAATCATAACACCAGGAAGGCAGTTTGACATTTTTCTTATATTTAACTTTTGGCTGCTTGCACGAAACTTATTACAACTCTGGTAACAAGTCGATACTTGTGTTGTTCACATGCAAATAATCGTGAACTGTGCATATACAATAACTTCAGAATCTAGAGCCACAAGCAAGTTATCCCCCTTGAAGTCGTGGCGCGACACAGTAATCACATTCGCAGGCTGCAGGAACAGTTATGATAAAATCATTGCATACACCGATCGTATAAACATTTTGATGCGTATACGTTTAGGAATACATCAGCTTTTTGAAGATGTCAGAATGAAAAAGAAAGTGTTTCTCTAAATCAGGAGGCAATAGAGTCAAAATTTAAATTAATTCTAGCTGAAAATGCATTTTTTCCGGCGGACAGAAAGCAAATTTTTCCTTCAACTCACACCACGTTCACGCCTCCTGGCGATACAGCACGCCTAGTCCTTCATTGGCAGCTATGCACAACATACCAAAGCATGCAACGTTTAAATCGGGGTGGGTTATGTACTCAATTTAAGGGTGGAACGTGCCAGCAATATCATACCCCAGTATATAAGCAACATGTTATTAGCAACATGTTATAAGCAACACGAAACTTAAATCTCCCAGAAAGGTTAGCAACGGCTGAGTTACACCCCAGCCTGGACAAGGCCCAAAAATGAAAATGTAGAAGACAAAAAAGACCGTTTTAATACAAAAGAAGAACACTTTTCATACAGATATTACGTTGTTTTCTCATTCCATTTATCCAGTAACTGTTAACCAACAAACATTAACATAATTACATCAGGAGAAGTCTAAGACTCGACCAGTAACGAAAAACACCTCCATCGTTAAATTTATGACGAAGACTCGGATCAACAAGCAACAGCTAACAATCAAGCTTGGGCAAGAGAAAATTAAGCAACACCGAACCTCAGACAAAAAATTGTATTGAAAAAGCATGTACCCCCTTTCCCCCGGGAGGTACGGTTCTACCAGTTCCTCTCTTTGTGTAACTTATAAAACCTAAGGTGAGTATCAGTCAGATCACTTTTTAGTTAGATCTCTGGGAAAGATGAGCGCAATGCAAGACTCTTCCAATAGCCTTTGCTTGCTGGAGGAACAACGATGTCAATGGATGTGAAGTAGTTTGAACGCGAGTCTGCTCTACCAACGTCTGTATGATGGACATGACCTTAACAGGTTGCATTCAACCACCAGCCTTATTTTATTTTTCTAAACGAATTTTTGGCAATTTTTTTGAGAAAACTAAATTTTCGCAAATTTTCAAAATTTTGGTCCGAACATTTTCTAGAAATGATGCCATTGCATATGATGAAGTCGTCAAAAAGTTTTCTCTTTCATGAAAATTGAAAGTTTGTGGTTTGAATATAGTTAGTGTACCAAGTTTGAACTAAAAGGGATTTTAGGTAGGGGAGAGGGGGGGGGGGAGGTTGTTGTACGCGGTATAACTGTTTCAGGTCACAACGGCTATCATGAAAGTGTATTAGAACTACCATATACCCTTTGTACTAAATATCATTACACTAGGACAAGTTGTCACTTAGTGCCATGCTGCCTTCTAATGACTTGAAAAGTTCATGTACCAAAAATATCCAGAAGCTCCTTAAGGCTTTTCCAAGTCACCATTGAGCCATGGAGTCTACAGTATTGCGAGTATTTATATTATCCTCGTGATAACCGGTTTGATACGTTGCTTCCAATTAGGTTCATTAGGTCGACCAGAAACGATATGCTACATTTAGAATAGATGAAGCCAGCCGAGATTGCCAGTATGGTAATTAGCTGAGTTGTCATGTAAACACGTAAACTGCATGCTGCAGTCATCTGCTAATTGTATAGCAAAGGTCACGGGAGCTAGTTTGGGTGTCTGACTGGGCTCCTTTTATTAGTTATAGTGATAAAATGATAAATTTAAGAGTTGATTTTTGATTTGATATATAGGATATTGATATGATCTTGTCCAGCTGCCGAGATGAACTTATTTTGGGGCCGAAATTTTAATTGACTTTCACAGTAAGGATTACTCTTTAATTCATCATGTTGAAAGGACAATCTTTCTGATTTCCTGATTCAGTTGCCAGCAGTTGTATTAATACTCTTGGCTGAAGCAATTCAACTTTCTTGCTCAAACTGGAATATCTGTAAAGTTGCCCAATGTGTTTATAGCAAGAATGCTCTTCTCAAAGGAATTTCCCTCATCATTTAAAATACATCCTTGTAGCATCAAATATACCAAATCCACAAAACATACCATTTTTGACGCAGATATCTGACCTATCGATGAGTGGAAAATGTTTTATAGGCTTCTGTTCTTGCACGCAAATGATAGCCTATACGCCTGCTCAGCTGCCAAGGCAATCAGCTTACATGTTTGCTTTTGGTTTTTAAAAATAATTGCAAATTACAGCAAGGAAGGTATTGTAACCTCGTTGACTACTGTAAGCAGTCTTTTGGTGTATATGGTCCATCAAGGTAGAGTTCTCTCCTATATTTGTGGTTCTGCTAACTTGCGTCCATTGCCTCTTGCATTAGCTTTTCCTATGCATGCGATTTTCGATTTCTTCGTAATTGCTGTAACTTCCTATGGTTTTCTTCATAAGCTTGTCCTTTAAGGTCGGTACCCACCAGGGTTTAAAGTGCCTTAAAATGACTGTGTTAGCTATTCAATGCTGTGTGGGAAACTATAAGCGTTAGAAATTGTGAATTCGAGCCTTGCGATAAAGTGCGTCATAAGCTTGACTCGGAATTTGCGTGTTGCGAATCCACGACCAAATAAGGGTTTTTAAAGGGACAGTTCTGCGTATGTAGTTTCAGAAAACAGTGTTTTGGATACCCAAGCATGTGCAAAATGGGCGTGACATCTCACTGCTTGATGAATACCTACTTGGTACCATAAATCAGAACAGCAGTTTTGACTAGCATTTGGTTCTATCAGAAAAAAACAGGAAAAGGTTTGTTTTGAATTTTGGCCAAAAATAGTCATGATCCAAAATATTTGTCCCAGGATGATTGCGTAACGAACACCTCTCTTAGTAGTTGCTTTTACTTCAAAGCCACGAAAAGGCAGCAAATGATGACAAATCTGCTGATCTGCTACTGTGGGACACTCCTTAATATGGGTACGTACAAATTGGTTAGCTTGCCCAATACCTTGCGAACCACAATCAGGCAAGGTGTATCGCATAAAGGCCCATAAATGCCATTGCAGATTTGTAAAATAGGCATATTGTCTTTCTTAATACAGAGTATATCACGTGTTGGCAGTCAAAGGAAACAAGACATTTTACTTTTCTACGGGAGAAAAAGTGGCCATGTCCTTCCTCAGTACACACCAGTGCTAACGTTTGGGTTTCAAACGGAACAGCACTTTTTACTTTTCTGTGCGGTCGTGCAGTAGTTTTTCACTGATAAAAATTTGAGCAGCAAAAGGAAGGCATATTCAAATATCTCTTATGAGAGATGTTTAGTCACGTTTATATTTCTGTTGCGTGTTTTCAATGTTAGTAAAAACGGCAGTAAAAACGGTCTCCAGGGCCTTCTTGCGATCAATGATAATCGGACATTGTTCGAAAACAAGCAGCTACTTTCAAGCTAATTTTGGCATTATTAGTAAGCTCTTTTTTAGTGACATCATCTAATCTTGGCATTCTCCAAATATCAAAAACAACATAAAAGCATTGCTAGGTAATCAAGTTTCAAAAAATATTAGCGATGTGTCTGCTACAAGTCATCGAAATATTTTCACTTTCGTAGGAACACTAACAGGAACATTTGGAATTCAGATTTTTTGTCAAAAATGTAGAACTCTGTGTCTCAGCCGCATTGATTGGGTTCTTCCTGAATTTTTTTTATTGCAAACTGCTAATAACCTATATGCTACAGCATATGTTTAGAAAGGTTTATCACTATGTCATTGAAGGAATTAATGAATTCTTAAACTCTAAATAAATCGCCTTTTATACATCAACCAATTTCCGTGTTCACTTAAGCTGATGTGGTCACTGCTACTCCTTGAGAAAATCAATCCTTTGTGAAAGGTTTGTGCCAGATCCATGTCCTTTTGCTGAACAGCTTGCGTGCTTGAATTGGACTAACGGTGCTCTTAAAAGAACCCCAAATCTTTATATCAAGGAGGTCTTCATATTTCCCGTCCATCAATTCTTGTGTGTCTATATTTGGTTTTACGCTCTCTTTCTTGTACCACAGATAAAGAAGCATATGTTCAAATTATAGTTATGAAAACAAATCAATAAAAGCAGCATACTCACCTTAAAAGCACCATATTCTTTGTTCTAGAAGTACGTCATTCAGTTCGTCAGATCATCCAACTCTTTGTTTAGTTGTATACCGCCTTTTAACTTCAAGAAATTTCTGTTACTAGCAAGCAAAATCGCACGTGTAACCTGGAATAAATCTTTGCGCTGAAGAGTCAAGTATGCTATTAGTCACAGCTATTTAAGTGGTAAAGACACATTTCTGGTGAGCATCGATTAGCCGCAGCGTGTCCTCTACAAACGTACGTGCCTGATACTGTCTGCTTAAAGAAGACACTATATGTGGGAAAAGTGTCTTCTGACTGTCATGACAGGTTCCACGTTGACGTCATTCCACAACAAGAAAAGTAAGAATAAGCTTTACGTCACTCATCAAATGATGAAATCTCTCCACAAAAACAATTAGGCACAAAAGAATTTTCCAGCCTAAAAAGAATATCGACTGTTCATGACATTTGAATAAAAAAAATTATATAATAATTTTACTATGTAGAGATTTTCAAAAAAAATAATAAAGCATTTTTCATTTGTTCATAAGTCATTTGCAGGCAATGTCTGGTAGATTCACCTCTGTAGCTGTCATTACAGCTGGCAAGAACAAGTTGTTCAGGCAAAATATCTTCGGTAGCAAAATATGACCAAATCTGAAAAGAGGTGAACACAATTTTTACTTGAATATCTTTACAATAACACTTAACGATATCTCCAATTTTCGCATGAAAGAAGTTGAAGTACTTATTCGTCTAGACGGTAGTTTGTAGAAACGTGGTGTAGATATATCATCAACGTATCAACAATAATATATTGGATTATTTCCTGTCTAGTCATTGAGACACTTTTGCTCGTCGTACCCGACAAATATATTAGCAAGGACAATAATGTGTAATAAATGTCCATGCAAGGACTAACCCAAATGCTGAACGCATCGTCACACCACATTAAGCAGACAAATCTTTGCGTGAGTTCATTTTTGCAAGTCCGATTTTTAGGGTGCTCAGCGTGCATTTCATCGCTGTTTGTTATTTTCTCAGGCTTCCTGTGGATTACTGAAAAATTATTGCCACCTGAAACTGTTATGTATCTTTCGCGATAGAGATACAGTGTGGGTCACATCACTTTCAAAAACTGTCATCAAGGAAGTAGAAGCCTTTAAACAAGCAAAGAAAGAGAGTGTATACGGGAAATGGAAGCGTAGATGCAGACCTGACACTAATATGTCTGTGATGTTCAAAATATGGCTGATCAAAAGGCGATCCATTATTCACGGAACCAGGTGATGTGTATTGCAGGTATCTGGAATATCCATGTGATGACAAATCGGATCAGTTGTTTCAAATTAAGTCAATTAGATTCGACCTCTCCTACATCCTTGGTTTGACCAATTATTATTTGTTTGTTAGGCCCTAATAAACTTGGTATAAGACAATGAATGAAGACTTATTTTCTATAGAACTCATAGAGAATATCTTCCAGAATTCTCTGCATGCTGGCTACAAACACTCCAAAATCCTAAGAAACCCTGCTATTTAACCCTACAGTATATGGGCATTTTGAAAATGTACAGTATACGGAAGGGGACGGATTCCCCCTTCCCCCACCCCTACGATCTCCAAGAAGGACACCAGCTAGAGACATGAAAATTGGTAGGATGATAGACCATTATCTAGAAAACAAAAAAATGCAAAAAATTTGCTGATGTCATCACCTTTATAGATGAAATCATCATTCATAAGGCAGGGTGAAATTTCAGGGAAATTTTCAGGAAAATTTTGAAATTTTTTTTTTGAGTTCGAACTTTTGTTTAACTCTTACTAGGACCGTTTCTACCCATGCTTTGCATGATTTTCTGGGGTTTAGAGCGTTTTTAAGGACTCCAAATTCCTACAAACGACAATTTCCCTTGTTTTTTGTCCATTTTGCCTCATCTTACGCCAAAAACGCCTTTCAGAATATTGCTGTTACTCAAAAGCTATAGCAGGTATCGACTTGCGGTTTGTTTTAAGCGTTTCCCAGGAAAACTTTAGGAATTTCCAATAAACTTTTTGTATGTAGCTTCTCACAAAAAAATTTTACCACAAAGAAATTACTAGGGGGTGGAATCTGCATATACTGTAAAGAAGTTCACAAACCACAAGATTATCAGGTATATGCAAGGACCAATATGTATGGCTTAATGGCAGTAATCAGGAACTAAGGTATGATAGGTGCACCAGGTAATTTCATGGTACCAGCTTCTTATGAAACATATTTTGAATGTATGCTAACCTAAGTGTGTTCTGCATTTATCCTGGTCCATTTAAATATATATCAGTGTTCTTCTTCAGCCATCTGCATAATCACCAGGGGATAGATTTTTATAACTAAGTAAAGAAACTCTTTTCTGTTCATCCATAACTTTCCCTTCGGACATGTTCATAGCAGCCAGGGTAAACACCCATTATTTTTCCAAAAGGTCATTGCCTTCTAGGTGTGTCATTTGCCACCACCAAGACAATATCGCTAACTTTCATTTCTTAATATGTCTTGCGCTATTTCGATCGCACTGTTTGACTTGGCAACAATTGCCTGATTCACCTTTGTAAATCTAACCAGCTCTTGAAGATTTCTCCAACGTCACATGGGTTGAAGCCGGTTTCATCCACTTTGACGCAGCAAATGTTCCTCTTGCTTGTTCATAGCAACGACAAGATCGTTGGCTATACTAAAAATAGTTTGGAGTCAAACGTAGTTCATCTTCTGGATGTGCCATCTAAAATGTAAGTGGTCTGGAGTAAGATCCTCAGCTCCAACAAACGCAATCAGTAGTTCTTCATCACGTACCTCGTTGACCCTATTCTTGTTGGGCTTTTTGAAGTACGTTAAAAGGTTGGGGTGTGGTAAAATTACCCCCTGGTGAAAATCTAAAATACTAAAGCAGGGCACATGAAACTTTGTAGGAATGTGGATAAACATCTGAAGTTTCGGAAAAATACAATAAGACACCCGTCACTGTCCAAATTGTGATGACGTCACAATTTGCCCGCTTGATTAGCGAAAATTTGTATTTTTCGGTTAGTGTCAATTATGCAAAATTTTTTGCAAGTCCAAGACAAAACTACTGGCTCTTTTGAATGAATTTAGTATTCTATAACATTCCCCTCCAAAATTTGTATAAAATCCCCCGTGTTGGGGACTAAATTTACATTTTTCAAATTTTTTCGATCAAAACACGCTCAAAAATGGATCCAACGAGCTTCAAGAAAATTTTCATATCTCCGGAACGACTCTACAGATTGGACCGAAATTTGGTCTGAATGTCCGTAATAAAATTACATGCGATTAAAATAAATTGCAGCTTGCTGCCGCAGGCTGTTTGGACGCTATTTTTGAAAGTTTACCTGGGAAGGTAGGGGGGTGGGGGAATTGACCCCCAACCAGAATATAGGGAAAATGCTTAGCCAGGCACAGGTTTAGTTATGCCTCTGCCTTTTCGCTTGTTGCCTAACCTGCTGGGTGTTCTTTGGACGGGACATGCGACCACTAGCCAGGTCTTAATACCCGTTGAATCTTTGCTATTCTGTTACCAACATATGTTTCAATGCTCGACTTCGATTATGTAGTCAACAGAAAATAGTCATGCGATCGGTCCAGCATTTGATCTCTGGTTTGGCAAGCGTTCCTCCCAATACTACGGCGATCAATTTCAATCTTGACATGCTTGTACATTCTATTGGAGCCACTTTTGTCTTGAAAGCAATCAGCTGTACGTCGATCCTCTCATCACTGCATACTGTCCTGAAGTACAATCAAGTGCATAATATATTTAAAAATGCGCAAAATATGGCGTTTGGCAGTCCCCACAAGTATTATCCAGCCGTGGAGAAAATCAGTGACACGCTTTTTCTTTTACAAGCAACACGAGGTTCAAATCTTCCAAAAAGCTTAGCAACAGCTAAGCAACACCCCTACAACCCTCCACAAAATATATTGAGACATGGGCAAAGTGCAAAAAGTCTCAAAATTTATGTGGAGGGTTCTCTGAGCTCATAAATTATTCATTTTTCTCGTCATTTCAGTTGAGGAAATGGATTTTCGAGTAGAACCCTGGAATCTACAACAAAACAGGGACGGCGCCACGG
>JAOBRC010769227.1:0-10141 GCA_027575255.1 Scolionema suvaense | reverse complement strand
TGACGTCATATAAGACCGTTTCTAAGGCCTATGGTGTTCCTTAGTAACTGAACATTAGAGGGATTCCTCTTAACGCTGTTAGCAACATATCACGCCCCTTTTTGAGATTGAGCAAAATTTAGACTCACACATCTACTGAATGAGTAGCAATTAAACACGTAAAGTGAGATAATTGCACTTGGTCTAACCATGCGTCATGCATAATTACTGCTGAGAAGCAAAATGGTAGCTAGCCAAAATTCTCCCATAACTTTGAAAGCAGATATCTCTGGAACTACAACAGCTTTTTTCATGAAGTAAAAAGCTACAGTCATGTCTTTAAAGGCTCTATTATTACCCAAAGAATCATTTCAGACCGGTATATTGCTTTAAGTAAGCAGAGAAGTCGTTCTTTTGATGCATGCCGTACGAATTGACGATGCAGTTTTAAAGTTTTGCTGACCTATTCATCTTTGGATGCTGCTTGGGCCTGGGCTACTACGCCCACTTCCACATTATTGATCATTGCCCTGGAACCATTAAAGCAAAAGCCATCAACCTTGGTGACTTCATCGGAAATTTATCTGAGAGTATTTTGGCCATGAAGAAAATTTTCACGTTACCTGCTGTGTGCTGACATTTGCATTTTGCTACAGGGGACCATGCTAAAACAGGGTATGTTGACATCATTTCTTGGGCAGAATCCTGTGTTTTACCCACTTCTTCCCTTATTTCTGCGCTATTAACACTATTTACAAGTTCCCTAAAATTCTACACACCTGATGACTTGTCATAATCCATTTTTAAAAGTATTTTAAAATTTCAGAAATTTTCCGAGCTGAGGCATGCCACTTCATCACCACCTGGTAAGTGTGCACTTCACCATGGACTATATTCCTCCTACCAAGGTTCACAGCTGCTGTTGTACTGCAACTGAATTACTAGAACCCCCCCTTCCCCCTGATCTGGGAAGACAAAAAAAACCAAGGCTCTGGTAGCGTTAAGTCTTTCTAAATGAAGTACAAGATGCTTTCTACCCACTCCCCATGTAAGTCAATCAGCTTGTACCCTACCATCGATCGTGCTCCAGTGAATCACAGCTACAGCCTCCATTTTGATTTTGTAGGTTCTAAGAATCTGATTGGTCCATACAAGTAGACTTGCAAGAACACGTTAGCACTTTGCTTCGCAAGGGCAAGCAATCTTACAAAAAGTTTGTAAGCGAGCATAAGACAATCATCAGTAGTCACATCACTGCTGTTTTGCAACAGCACACCGTATCAGTTGGCAAATAACCAGAGGCTCAAAAAATGCTTGAAGGCCTCAAATGCACCTGTTAGTGTAGGTACCTCCCTGAAGTAGGTAACAATGGATGATCTGCCCTTGGAACAAAAACGGTACGCTGAAGTCATAAACATTAACGATTTCTAGTGATCTTCCACCATTTTGAATCTTTAACCCTAAAAACCCTTCCTTGCATCTTGGATGCCTGTGTCAAGATGGCAGTAGCGCTACCAAACGAAGAACGGTGTAGCCAACTTTTGTGCAGCTACAGCCAGATAGCTGTCAATAGCTATAGGTGTAAAGAGCAGAAGTGCAGAAGTGCAGGGAATTTACCGAAACCACTAATTTTGAATAGCTTGTGCATGAATGAAAGCAAAGAAAGACAAACGTAGAATGGATCTTACTTTATGTACTCTAAATTACGTCTAGCCGAGGACATGTTCGGCAAAATTCCGCGGTAATTGCCGAGGCAGATTGCATTGCTCCCTATGCAGGACCTCGGCATTTGGACTGCCGAGGTGTAGCCGAGGCAGATTAGTATGATTACCAATATTCATTGCCGAGATGAATTTTATTGAAATTCAAGCACTGGAAAGGAATGGCATATCAAATGTAGCCTTTTCGGCTCATATACATTTGACTTTGCATTGTCGCTCCTAAGTAACGGTGTTGAGGCGGAGGGGGGTCAGGGAAATTTTGGCTCTCAAGGGGGGGTGCCGAATAGAGAGGGGTGGGGGTTTCGAGGAAAATTGAGCTTCAAGGGAGGCTGGTGAAAAGGGGAAGTATGAGTTTTAGAGACGGGTTAGGACCTTGATAGAAACTATGTACAATATGGTAACTTTCACTGGTCCAGGCAGATTAGTATGATTACCAATAGCCTTGGCAATTCATTGCCGAGGTGAATTTTATTGAAATTCAATCACTGGAAAGGAATGGCATATCAAATGTACCCTTTTCGGCGTATATATATTTGACTTTGCATTGTCGGTCCTAAGTAACGGTGTTGAGGCGGAGGGGGGTCAGGGAAATTTTGGCTCTCAAGGGAGGGTGCCGAATAGAGGGGGGTGGGGGGTTGTGAGGACAATTGAGCTTCAAGGGAGGCTGGTGAAAAGGGGAGGTATGAGTTTTAACGACGGGTTAGGACCTTGATAGAAACTATGTACAATATGGTAACTTTCACGGGTCCATTGACAAACAATGGTTTAATGAACAGCTCATTTGAAAGATAATGGGAAATTAAAATCTCATGATGCACTGTGTCTAGAGCCACTCCCAACATAGTCATTGTCTGCCCACCAATCACCAGAGGAATATTGTTTCCAACAACATAGACTTGCACATTCCCATGCTTGCCCCTTGCCCCAGATAAATAATGGACGGATGATTTCTTGGCGGCCTCTATTCTCTCTCCCATCCCCAAAGCTAAAATGTGAAGGGGTTGGTTTCACATTGCCCATAACATAGCTTTTAGCATCTTCACCAATAGCAGGGTTTTGCCTAGGATTTTGTAAGTGCCGGGTGCTAGGAGATTAAGTGCAGATTATGTTCACTATGTTAAAGCATGAGACCTATGCTGATGTGTTGGAGTGATTAGGAAACACTGGAAGGAGTGGTGGGCGGTTGATGATAAGTACTGGGCGGTACCGCCCGACGCCGCCCACCGTGGGCAGAACCCTGCCAATAGCTGCCAGAAATGTTCATGATCTTCAGTATCATCTTCACCATCCATATGAAGGAGCAGGGATGCCTTTCTTGCAACTTGCAACTTCCTCTACATCCATCAACCTTTTCCATAAACACATGACAACAAGCTTCTAAAATCTAGTCCTTAAAGTACACAACATTAGCCCAATAAAACAGCTTTACATTTTGTCATGAACATTGAAAATTATTTGGGATTTGATTTTGATAAAAAGAACGGAGAATGCTCGACCTTCGTTAATGCCGACCTATTCTGTTACATAGCAATAGAAATAATGGATGAGAATTTAAGGAAGGAGACCAAAGCCTATGATTCAGGGCACACAGACATAAGAACTTGGGTGTGCAATTTTCGACTTTCAACCTGCCACGTTTGTTCAAAGAACAACAAGCCATTATTATCTTATTCAGTCTTTTTATGCCGGCCACAAATCAAATTAATTTTTGGCTGCCGCAGTCATTTCCCACAAAAACCATCAAAGCTATTTGTAAAGCAGATCCTGAACCCAAGCACGAAGAACACAACTAACTTATCAGATGTGTGATAGTAACAAACCCCAGAATATTCACAACACATCTCAACAGCATACATCTTCTGAACCTGAGCATTTAGACTAGTCTATGTGATAACCCTTTTATTATCTGCAACAACACCTAATCTGTAACCTTCATTTCAATGCATGGTTTGATCTTAGAGGCATTGTTATGATCATAAATTTCATGTGAAACTCCTGAATTGGCTTCCCAGGTCAAGCTGCTGACAAATGTTGTCGAATTAGTGGATTGCTACAAAACGACCTATAACTCCTTTTGAAATGAGACCTATAACATAACAAACATAACAAACATGCCTACTCATACTTCATACCAAAAATTACTTAAAAATTTCAAAAGAGCAAGGTAAAAACCTAGACATATTTTCAAAAATTCTAACATTACCATTTTTGACCAGAAAATAGCAAGGTGCAAGCCTAAGAACTTTGTCACAGATGGCAAATGGCCCACATTGTAAGTATAACTGTCATCATGTTTCGAGCCAAAACACAAAAAAAGTAATAAATTGATCACATTTCCACAAAATACCACCATCTATGCCCAGCAAGAACAATCAAGAGTTTCTCAGACAACTTTTTATCAAGAACATTACAATGACCATTTCGTGTTACACCAAAAACCGCGCAAATCTGATAAGCAGATATTAAATTGTTCAAAACATCTTAAAACTGAAATATTTCAAATGCAACAATAGTTTTCTCAGGCGTGATGCATAGTCCAAAACACAGATGTGATCGCAATAAAGATTAAGACCAAGTACTTGTTTTTGGGTAAGCATAGTTTCTGTCTTTGGGGTGTCAATGTTGGAAATATTTTACATTGCCCAAACAAAAACGCATTTCCTGAAGCATGACCATAACTTCAAAAATAAAAATGACCATTTTAAAACCACCTTTTAGATTGTTCAAAGGATCAGACTTTTAGGCATTGTTTTGACCATATTCATCTCAATGGCAAATTTTAGACCGTTTGAGATGTTATTCAGTGAAATCCATTGATAATGGGCGGATGGAAGGTTCAGCAGACAATCTGCAGGGGTCTTGTGCTAAATTGGAGCTTCACTGTTCCAAGAACCATAAATCAGTACCGTAATATAGTATGCTTTCTATGGTCAGCCATTTTTTAATTTTAAGGAAAAGGCGTCTGATTGACATGCGTACTATTTACACATACAAACTTCCACAAAATGGGTCATCTTAGACACGCACCGAGTATGCAAAATCATAACAAATCAATCTAAAGTAGCAACCAGTAGCTCCAAACATAAGTTGCATTGAAATTTGATGCATTAGGTGTACACATCTATTATATATTAGCATTATCAAAGCTATAAATTGTCTAGGAAGGAAGCTTAATTCTCAACCACACAACTTGGTGATTCGATATTCATAACACACAGTTGGATAAGTTTCATGATCTTGATGCAACCACAGCCTTGTTTGCTATTGATTCACACTTAACAACTCTAAGTAATGATTACTAGGGCGTTGCAAACATCAGTATTTTCACAACCAAGCCTAATCAGGCTTGGCAGTACTAACACATGTTCAAAATGACATGTGAAGCAGTGGTGTGACATAGTAGTTGCTCTGGTGCCTGTGGCACCCAAAAATATTAAAACTTAGGTTTCGGGTGACCGGAATTCTTATCCTAGGAATTCCGAATGAGCACCCACTTTGACGGGAACATCTTCCTAAATTCTACCAGTAAAAAATAAAATTAGAACACATTGAAACACCAATTCCTGCTTCTTAACTCAAGCAATTGATATGTAGCTGAGGAAAACACCCAAAGATACAATGAAATATTTCAAGTTAGCATTTAGAAATGTATGCCCCAGCACTCAGGAGCCCATTTTTTCGGGTGGCCACCCAAAACCTGATTTCTAGGTTGCATGCAGGGCACCCTCCGGAAAATGTTGTTACACCACTTTTAGGAGCGTATTCTTTTTTACTTTAATAATATTCGATGCGGATATAGACTACATTTCCTACCCTTATTTGAATTCAACCTACATGCTGTATAGCTCAACAGATCTCTCCAAAATAAGCCGGGATATGGTTCTAACATGTGAAGGCCTCTAAAAACTAGTCAAACGTGATCTATCTTGACACTATATAACTTATACATCTTTAAAAATCTTTTCAGTGCTGAACTCATATTTTTCTCCTCAGAGATTTAAACTATTATCAAATATGATCACAGAGCCAAAAGCACCCCACAGTCTGAAGGGCAACTAGAGGATATGAAGCATCCAACCAAACTATCTTGAACCAAAACGATCAATTAATCAGAACAGAACAGAAATCATAGGAATCAAATGCAATTGGCACATAACACAAATTACAAAGAACAATATTATATGCATTACAAAAAAATATCTTTTATCTAAAAATCTTTACTAGAACACTCTGACTGCAAAATATAAACTCAATCCGAAACCATAAAAATGTGTATCTAAAACTCTTGATAAAATCAAAGTTGCTACAAAAACTATGATAACCATGGACACCACAACCATGCACATTACCGACACCAAATATTCCCTTTCAAAGCACTATAAAAAAATGCTACCCAATCACAAGAATGAATAAAACCATCACTACTCGGGTGATTCTTAACTGCCACTAATTATATAACGCATAATTATAAATCATGACCAGAGTAGCTGCAACGGCTACGGTCATAGCACGGTTCCGCGTCGCGGCTAAGACCTCTGGATGCCTGGTTTGGGGTTCTAGGACATAAAGCGCCCGCCTTTACTCAAGTGAAACGGTGATCGTCCAAAATCAAATAATCAATAATCACCACATTACTGTTTTCTACATAAATACGACGATGATCCTGCATTCAACGAACTGTGGCCATACTATCATGGAAAAAAAGTGATCTTCTACACCAACCCAAATCTCTGTATACAAGTAAATTAGAAAGCAACAACATACATCTTAAGAAGTCCATATATGAGCAACTTAGAAAGCAACTCTAAACTAACATACATCTTCAGAAGTCCATGCCACCTCAATCCAGACTAAAACTACATTACGCCATGTAAAACATTGCACACATACTTCTCGAGAAACCCCTAACAAGAACACAATAATTAACTAGGTAGTGTGCAAAATAAAATTTCAATCCTAATAATTCTACATTACACAGTAAATACGCAATTCCACAGAATTACAGTACTACAACACTCACTAAAAAGATCGTGAGTGGATCACATGATCACACAAATTGTGCAAATTAAAAGGTGAGCACCTACACCCGCGATACGATATAGTCCATCCAGAACTACAGGCCGTGTTCGTAATAGCAGGGTTTTATGAAGCCATTCCTATTGAGGGCCGTTTCGACTTCCAAATTGAGTTTTTGACTCATTGAGAAAACAGTTTTGCAACATGAAATACGAAGATTTCTCGTGCTTGTCCTTCTCAGCATGAAATTATCACTTGATGCAATAGACTGTACTCTAAAAGACAGTCGCTCTGGTGTAAAAGAATGAAAACATTCAGTATATTTGTGAACATTTGCTACGAATTACCTTGTAAACTACCGGATGTCATTTACTGGCTGGATAAAGCCCAGAATAGGACTATCCGTATCCCTACATCTACTAGGGGGGTTTCACTCGTAGGTTTCTTGCAGATATCTACAGAACTGATAAACACTCTATTCAATCTCAACTGCTGAAGTTATTCAAACGTGGATAACTAGACGAAAGTGAAAACTACAGCATGCATCCAAGAAGTGCGAAGCCTGCTCGTGCTCATAGACTCCTTAAGTTCCATAAACTATAAGTAAGTCTCCTTAAGTTTTGCCCAATTATAGCCACCATGGGCTCCCACTTCTCGGTTGGCCAATACCTAGCAAACGTCCTAAATGCATTAACGCAGAATGAATTTGTATTGAAGGATTCATTTGATGCAGCAGAACGTATCAAGAATGAAGGAACAACATGACTTTTGTCATGAGCGGCACTACACGAAAAGATTGAAAAGATTGAGGAATGCATCCTGCAGAGTGCGATAAACCCAGGCTTCTCATTCTAGAAATATGTGCCCGCGCGGCTAATCGCGCTGGTCACAAAGATTGCCCGCGGGAGCAGAGGTACACAATTTTCTTTCTGGAATGGGGGACGCCTTACAGCTACAGCTAGACAACCCTAACTGCCAACTAAAGGGCCTCAAAATCGGTCACATAATCACTCCGTTTTCAGGTAAAAAGTCACAGAAACCTAAACAAGACACTCTAATGTCCAATTGTAACTAATATGTTTAATTTCGTACAGTATAAACCCAAATAAACAGCCTAACAAAAAGCCTACCGAAGCATGTCACTCCTGCTAAAAAACGAACTCCATCTGCCATCTTGTTAAAAAAATGAGCTTGAAAATGACGTTATCTGACCACGGTTCCTTTAGAAACGCTGGTGCAGTGAGGGAAGTGTTTAACCTGCATCATTAATATTGACATTCGATTAGAGACAAAAGCGAAAAGAGAAGCAAACAAACAAGTCTCTAAAATTAGTCAAAACAAATTTCTTTCACAAAGAAACCCCACCAACTCACATAATTAAAACCTTCCAATCTTCGTGCCTTCGCCGTTCGGCTGTTTTTTGCTTTAGCATATACAGAAGATCGACCCACACTGGACAATACATTCATTTTACAAGTTTCGCGAAATGGAAACACAAATCTGCATGGATTTGATCATTAGCAAACAAAGCGAAATCTATCTGCTCATCACATAAACTCAAACAGGAACTGCTGAACATAAACGGTTTTGTTGTATGGAATGGATTCCTGAAAATTATAGGAGAGAAAATTATAAAGAACGCTGGCAATTCTGAATCTAGAAACTGTAGTAGTAGAGAACAAGCTCATGATGATTCCAGCAAAGGAACATTTATTTTTTTTCATTTACCATATCTAGATGATCAAGGCGACAGATCAATCTCCAGTTGTATCAGAAAACTGAGAAGGTGTTTTAAGCCAGATGTGAATGTTCGTTTTAAGATTTTCACCACTACACCAAAAATGTCCTTCTTCACATACACTAACGATAGAACACCTTTATTTAACAAGTCAAATGCTCCGCATCTTACATAGGTAAAACTGAAAGAACACAGGAACATGCATGTGACGATAAAAACAGTGTTGTTTACCAAAATTTACAGTAATGCGACAATTTTCAACATGTCAAAAATGTGGATTTTCATATGGATAGCAGCTTATTCTCAGCTGATGCTGGTCCTGCTCCATTAACTCAGAGATCATGCTTCATTAAATCTGTGCATAATTGCACCCATCTAATTGATGCTTCAAACAACTGGAACATTTAGCTCTTCAAAGAAGCTTTAGCTGTAAAGAAATTGGGTCCCAAGTTGAACACTGGATTTAAGGCATCTAAATAGCCTCAATTGTTTTGAAGCCGTTATGCATTCTAACAATTTGTGTAATTGCCTGTCTGTTGTTTGATAGCGTAGTTAAATTCTACTGTCACTTTTTGTGATACTCTTGTTGCCCTGTTGATGGCCTTGAAAGAAGGTTGAAAATTTGGCTAATATTGTCAGTTGTCTCTGCATCTTATTATATGATCAGCTGAATATCAGATATTGTGATGCATCAATAAATCATAAATTCCTACTGCGGGCCATGTCTCGCACATATTCAAAACAATAGCTTGCATGAAATGCTGCCATATATGGTTCAACATCAAGCTGCTAGGATGAGAGTACAATAGATTGTGCAGTCAAGCGTGACGCTATCTGTGCGAGATATGGAAATAGGATGTACACCGTACGATGTGTGTTATCGGTCTTATCCGTTATTGGATGCATCTATTCCAAATTGCCTTTATCTTAAGTTGGAGAGGGCAGGGGCAAAACTTAATAAGACCACTCCATTAAGCATCATTTGGATTAAGGTATAACATTGATTATGCTATCATCATTACTAATGCGTAAGTAAACATCAATGCTAATGAGCATCAATTCCAAACGTCATTTCTTGATAAGCACTTGCAAATTTGCTATATCTCAAATATAATCACAAACTTGCTTCATTTCTAGCATAGGTATCAGTCGCAATAACGATATCAGGGGTATAATTACAGAAAACCTCTTTTTATTTTTTTATTTATGATTACATGACGTGCATCTCCACTGTTAATGATGACCATAATATTCCCTGCACCAGTGGTCCTGGGTACATGATTACAAGATTGGCAGTATATGGAATAGGTCATGATCATCTAATAGTACAATTATAAACATATTTCTGACAGAATTTAGCACGCTCTCACACAATAATTTCATGATGAAGCCATATTCTGATTTTAGTATATACACCTGCCGGAGTGCTTTAGTTAGGTATCTTTTTCTTTTGCTTTTTCTTATGTATCTAAACTGTTGTTATGACAAGCCACCAAGTAAGAGAAAACTATAGCAGGAACATAGCTCTGTGCCATTGCTCAAAAGAGACACACTCACTGATTTCATGAACATAGCTGGAAATCTTACATATCTAAGATAGCTGCATTGATGATGAGCAAGCAACATGACTAATATCATGAGTGGCACTACACAAAGTAAAGGATTAACAATTCAGGGATGCGCCCTG
>JAOBRC010769116.1:0-10142 GCA_027575255.1 Scolionema suvaense | reverse complement strand
CTGTAAACAGGGGGTGTAGGTCGTTTCCTTCACTCCAGAGCGGTGTCTCTGTTCCTAACCTTCTCACCTTCAGTGATATTTTCATCTCACATGTGTTTTGTAATTACTCCCCCCTTTCACAAGAACCCGTAGCAGTAGTGTTGACCTTTAGTATGGATCTAAAATGGCGGCTTGAGTCGCTGACCATCGATCACCGTGGAAGAGTTCGCTTACTTAGCAATCGTATACTTGAGGTTTAAACTGAGTATGGGTAATAAATAATGTGCACCAGTCTTCAAGATAAAGGATGCTTCTTTGCCATTCTGTGAAATTTCAAAAAAATGAAAAAAGAGCTCGACGTTGCCTGGCATTAAGACCTACAGCCGGCTCTGTGGCAAAAAAATTATGACTGAATTATGACTGGCCGCGCAACCGGGAACAAGCACTTTTTTACCAGTGGCCTGACGTAGGACACAGTCACATTCAGGTAAATGCGTTGGGCATCCTGAACTTCGGGAGGCGTCTATTAATTGATCCTCCAGTTTTTATAGTTGAGTGGCGACTGTAATGAATAATTAACCATTAATTTATACTGCTTAACAGGTGCTCATGTCAGTCTTGAGGGTAATTATTTTGCAGTTCTACAGTTTCTCAAGATTTAGAATGGCCTTTGCCAGTGCCTTTCACAGGATTTTGCTTCTGATTGCATTGAAAGATTGTAAAAGTTAGGCTATATGAAGGAGCCGCATGCAAATTTTTTTTTTAAACTTTGTAGAGCACTAAATTTAATCATAATGAGAATCAGTACGCAGCATGTCTTTGTTGAATTGTTACTGAAAAAAAACCCCAAGTATTTAGGCAGTCCAGCTACGAAATGTACAGGTGTCATTAGTAAATAGGATAGGCTACAGTTGTCTCTTGATAACTTGAATCTCGAAAACTCAAACTACTCGGTAGGTTGAACTAAGCTGTCAGTCCTCACAAGTCCAATTCAATAAAAAGTCTCAATAACTCAAACTCTTGACAGGTCGAACATTTTTCAAGGCCCCCTGGCAGTTCGAGTTACTGAGGGTCGACTATTCTTGTAATGGCTGCGAGAATAAATGTTATCGCTTGTATTTCAGTGAATCACAATGCTTTCAACAGAAGTTTTACCCTCACAATTGCAATACCCTGTTGCCCTATATACAGGTAATCTGCTCTGAAAGTACCTTCGTCTAAATACAAGATTAAGTCACCGGCACCTATAACTTATCTAAATGACCCTAGGTACCAGCTCTGGTTGAGACTAATAAACACATTTTCTCCGCATTATTCTTTTTAAACTCTTTTCTAATATAATTTTCACTTTTCTACTATTATTGTTACTTTTTCACAATAAATTTGAATCCTTTCACATTTTTAAGTACGCTGTATTTCAGGGTCATGTCTATTTTCCAGTGACTTTGTAGAACGTTTTAGACCCTTCAGACAGCCTCGCACCAATAGGATTGGCTTCTTGTTTGTCTTTGACTTGTCATTGGATTTTCCAGCTCCTGGTCTGTCGAAGTTTCATGCTTGATTTTGACTTTCCGAATTGACCAATGAAAACTTTTCATTGTCTTAATCCATGGTTTTCCTGTATAAGAACAGGTATTTTTTCATTGTTGATTTGCTTTCTACTCATCTCTTCTCGAACACTCAAGAAGACCTTATTCAGATGGTCAATCAAACACATTTTGTTATTTATTTTTTTAAGGCGCTGTGCCTATAGGGTATACTGATTGTTTCATTGCATTATTTGGCTGTTCTTTCTTAGCTGTACGTGTCATGCAAGGGATAGTTCAGCGATGCGATTGTGTTGTTGAAGTTCATGATGGCAGGGTAAGGATTACGGAAACTCATTGTAGAAGGTACCGTGTGCTTCAAGTTTGTAGGAAGTGACAAATATATCTTGTGGGGGTGCATACGGGGCAGTGATATTTTTGACTGTAGCTCACTATAACGACTCGAAATATCAAAATTCTCTGTGGTGCAGAAAAAAGTTTCCTTTGTTGTGAGAACTTTGAATTTCTGCAGTTTTTATTTCAAAGTTTCCTGAGAGAAATGTAGCGAGCCATAATTTCCTTCCTAGAGTTGTATATGAATCACAAGATCAGTAGTAGTTATGCCTAAACTAAACACTTGTCCAGCTTTAAACCATTTTTAGGGAGTTGTTGTGCATGGAGTGGTAAGCAAGCATGCATTGCGTTTTGATGTGTGTAGCTGGGGTGGAGCTCAGGTGTAATGAGGTTTCTCCAGCTTGCTCCAGTTTTCAGCTCGCGTTGTTGATGAGTGCCTTACTTATGTGTTCCAGTTCTTGCATTTGTCCGTTGCCACAAGCGACAGGTAGCTGAGCGCTTTTCCATCTTCGCACTCAGCGGCAAGTGTGGCATGGGGAAGAGGCCCAGTTCAGCCCTTTTGATGATCATTTCGTGAGAAATGTGCATGAGCTGGTTGACATCCATACATTGCATTTTTGATGTATAAAGGTCATTAGACACTGTATAGATTTGGTTGCTATAGATTACCTCTTGCATTGGGCAATGTTGAACCATTCCACTTCTTTCGTATGATGTTACAATCATTCTCAAGTACGTTTGTGAGTCTTCCATGTTTGTGACCTGCTGTTTGTTGTTGGTTGGTTTTAATGTGTGCATGGCTTTGATTGTTTTTTTTTGTGGCCATGTGATTGTTGGAAGAGTTCTTCCATTACCAATGGTACATTTGCCATATCAGATACAAAGTCATCTTCTTTCTGTATTAGGTACCACTATCAGGTTATAATCCACTATTTGATGAGATATTTGCCAACAAACCTCGCATCTTGGTCTTGAATAAAATGGATTTGGCTGACGAAGAAAAAACAAAAGTGAGTATAAAGTATTGGTATCAATCGGTGAAGTAAAGAATCATCTTTTAACAATTTATGCCACTCTCAGTAAAATGATTGTATAGCTTCAGCTTGTGTAGTGTTTCTGTGGTGTTGGTTAAAAGTGACTAATTGTGCGAAAATGTCCAACCATGAGCTCGGAACAATGTTAGATCAAATTTCTTTATGAAATAAAATTTATGCTCAGAATTGAGATGTTCTGATGATTCGTGTTATCTGAGAAGCAACTCCTCTGCATTTTGCTGAAGATATTTTAGGTACAGTGTACTTGTGTCAAGCATATTCATATAAAGTGTTCACAGTTGGGTCTTGATGCTATCACGCATAAATTTGTGTCCAGTTTTTTTCAAGTCTCCTGTTGCTAGCCAGCTTTTCTATGGTTAGATATTGGAGCTACAGTGTGCTTCAAACAATGATTGCTTCTGGCATCCCGGTGGCTGAAGATACGATATGACGGGCTAGTGGGAAATTTTGTTGTTGTTTTTTTTCCTTGTTACTGTTCCCTCAGACCGCCCAAAAGTATTCCTGTCGCCAATCTGGCACCCTGGTGAGACTGGCTGGAAATCTTTCTTTTGGTATTGTAGTTTGGCAAAAGCCCTGCTCACATCTTCTATGCATACTTGCCAGACCTTTGTAATGTTCTGGAATTTCAGAGTTCCTGTTTTGATATTGAAAGCTTCCGAAAATGCTAGGTCAATATTTGCTTTAGGACAAATTTTCTATTTCATGGGCTGTTATATGATCTTAAGGTGGATGTTAATAATGCATACAGCGAAGGAGATTCTTGGTTGGCGTCAATCTTCTGAAGCCAAATTAATAATCCAAACTAATAATCTGGTGGTTTCAAGTCCTCATGCTGTTCCGTGCCTGTGAGATATTTGTAGATGCGGCGATCATCCCAGAATAGAGAACCTTTGTCGCATGTAGCTGGTCTCCACGATACAAATTTCACCTGTAATGATATGTTTCTCAAATTTCGTGACTGGAAACGAATACTTTTATAATATCAATTTATTAAACTTCCAATTTCGTGTAAAGGTTGGTAAAGGTATAAAAATACCGTGTCAAAATAAAGATCTGAATCCCTTACTGGTAATGCACACTGATATCTTAATTCAGATTGTTCACTCTCAAGTTTACCCGTAGACATTCTGTGAGAGGCATGTTGATAGGTTCCTTACATCGTTAAGTTTAGATTCTTTTGCTTAGTGTGCTTAGACTTGTTCTAGGTTCTGGCAAAACAGCATCTTGAAGGAAAATATATGCGCATCATGTACACAGATTGTAAAGCTCAGGTCAATCAAGCTGTACGGAAGGTAAACTGATCTGTGGTTTATATATATATATATACAGTATTTGTAGCATTAACTAAGTCTTGCGTAACGGAAGGTTGATGTTAAGTGGGTCTTCCTATGACTCATCCAAAAAAGTATTTATTTCTTTATTCTTTTTATTAGGCGTTTTCATGTAAAGCGTGCAAAAGGCTTATTTGTTATATGCTTTGCTTATTGTATCGCTTGTTATGAATCCATCCTTGTGGTACTAAACTTTGGTTATGTTCTGGAAGAAGTATACCTCTAGGGTTGCAAAATCACTATATTTTTTTATGTGCAGAACTTCAAAAACTTGCACAGGTAACATTTTACAATTTATTATGAATATTTTGCTCTGCTGCTACAGAGCATCATCAACAGAATGAAGCAGCTTCAAACCAGTTAACAAAAGCTGACATAATTACAGACCATTATACTAATGAACTAAATTTCAGTGCATCAATTCAATATTAACATAGAGAATAGATATGGCCATTGAGAACTCATTAAGGACAGGAGGGCAATAAAGGAGCAACTGAACAATTAGGATAATAAGTAAGGAAAGATAACATTATAAATATTAGCTGTTAATAGAAAAAGACCAAAGAAGCAAGACAAATATAAACTCTAATGATAATAGTACACAAGTCGTATACAGAATGGGTAATCTATAAGCTATATATAGACCAACCTATATTGCAACCATACATAACGCTATAATACATATAATGAAATATAGAGCGTATAAAACAAGTAAAGATTACCAGATGAAATAAATTTGATGGTAATCGTGAAACGTAACATAAGTAACATTAAAATGGAAATGTCCTCAAAAACTAACAATATTACATCATTGCATTGATGTTTCATTTAGTTTAGTAGTTTTATAGGTACTGACAGATCTTGCTTATTTAAATTAGGCTTACGGTCTCTCTCCAGAATATTTGCTAATGTTACCTGTGCAACTTGTTGTAGCTATCTTTATGATTAAAGCTTGTCCCCAGAGAAACACATTTGACAATATTTTTTGTTTGTGCACACTACGCTCTTACTAATCTTTAAAGTCATCCTTTAGCTTGTGTTATTTTTCAGGTATAGATGACCCCATGTCATTATACAGTCAAACCTCCAATAGCGGCCACTTTTACCGCCATAGAAATACTGAAATAAGGTCTTGATTGTATTTAAAAAGTTTTGACTTCATTGCATTACTCAAAGGCACACAATAAGTAATTCTTGAAAGTATGGGTAAAATCAGGATTTTTTAAGGATAAAATATATGCTTTAGCACTAAAGTTTTGCGTGAATATCAGATGTTTACAAATAAAAAGTAGAAGTAATATTTGAGTGGCCAAATTTAGAGAGGAACTTCCTTTATATTTCCATTTGAGACAGCACCAGGTGGCCGCTAAACATTATTAGGATGTGGGTGCTTTTCAGAGGTTCTCTATATTAAAAGTGTACGGGAAGTATATTGGACTGAAACTTTGTGGTCGTTATTGGGAGGCGGCCGCTATTCGGAGGTGGCAGCTATTAAAGGTTCGAGTGTACTTCCTGTCCTATCTTCAACAGAGGTATTTCCTGTCAATATGGGAAGATCAGCAAGCCTTGCCTGTAACTCTCTGTGATATTGCACTCCTATATGCATTGCTGACACCCAGTAGACTCCTGTAAATTTGTTTTCTTGTATGAGGAAATTCAACTAGAAAATTAAAGATGTAGAAACGTGACTGAACTTGACATTGATGCGGCTTCTAGAAATCTGTGTAATTAATGCCTTTTTAAAGTAAAGCTCAATGGAACCTTAATTTGTCGTATAATTACAGACATTGAGTGCTAGCTGCATTTCTTTCCTAGAACCCTCCTTCTAGGTTTTCAGTAGAGGTTCACACTATCCTGCCCTGGTCATTTGTGGAGGACTGGTCAGAAAATTAGTCAAAATCTATGTTTTTTACGATTTTCACTTAAAATTGGGAGACTTAGGACATGAATAACGTTTTCTGTTATATAAAACATGGTTTTTCATGACTTAGGAACAATTTCAGGCCAAAAATCGAAGAAAAAAATATTGGAAATTTTTGGTCCAAATTTGGCCCGAAATGATCACATCTTCAAAATTCAATGACGCCATCGGACCTTGTTTGACCAGAAAGTTTGGTTTATGGTCCCTACTATGTTCCTACCAAGTTTTAGCCTTCTTGCTGTTGTTTTAGGGTTTTGTCTGTTGGGGTGGTAATTCACCCCCCCCCCCCCGGCAGAATAAGGGTGCACTCTGACCCCGGGAAGAATAAGGGTTAACTGATGGCATGTGACGTCTGACTTGAAGTAGCACTGTATCAGGAAAAGTTAGGAGGAAGTAGACATCAGTTCATATAGAGCTTACGGAAGTTGACATTTTGACATTAGAGTTGAACTTCAATAATCAAATTTTTCTAGGTTCTAGGTTTGTTGCGGAAAGTTATCCATACTGAGCAGAAGTCGCTTGCTCTTGAGGTAGACATGGATTTATGTATATTGTTACTTTGTGAAGGATGTTATTGACCAACCCTTTGAATATTTAATCTTTGCAATGTTGTTTTAGTTTATTTATCTACTTTTTTATTTTGTTACCATAGGGTTGTAGTCTTAATGGGGAACATTGGTCAAAAATGAAATTTTAACAGATGATAGAGCACACCAAAATATGGAATTTCCCATCAACAGCATAGCAAAAGCTTGCTTAGTTCTGGAGATATTTCCTCTCAAAGTCTAGCAGCTACCATCTTGCTCTTGATGTCATTGGAGTCCGTTGCTAAGCATTGCTATTTATGTCATTTTCTTTTACGGATTTTTAACATATTGCTTAGCTCTAAAATGAAATGAAAGAGATAACCTTACATAGTAATTCAGTGTTGAGTATTTTGGAAACAAAATGTAGATAATTCGAGTGTGACACCAGTGACATCATTCATAATTAGTGGCAAGGTGGCAGCTGCTGGATTTAAATATCTCCAGAACTACACAAGCTTTTGCTGTGAAATAAAAACTGTGCTTCATGTTTTGTTTAGCTCTATCGTCTTTTAAAATTTCACTTCTGATCATTGCTCCCCTTTGACCATATTTTGTTAGGGGAGGGAGGTAAATTAGACCCCCTTTTTAGAAGCTAAATTTCAAGAAAATGGGTGCCAAAGGTGCCCATCTTCGTTAAGTGTTAACAAAATTTATCAAAGAAGATTCTCTGAAAATTTCATGGTTGTGTGACCAGGTTGACAAAAATTATGAGACTTTTATGGAAGGTATGTGGACATATCCCTATGTTTCCTATGCAAATCACTCAAAAATGAAATTCTTTGCAACCTCTGTTCTAGTAAAGCAATTGTCTTCAAACTTGGACACAAGCTAGATATTGTTGGCAGGAAATTTCCCAGTTATTTTTAGGACAATTGAGCAGCGTGATGTCATGTGACACCATTTCAAAGATTTTTGCATAATTAATTTGGGGAGAATCATTAATTATGCATGAGCGGTGCTTTTTGTTGCACTCTCTGAATTCCATCCCTTGATCAAAGCCAGGGTTTTTTCTTTCCACTTCTGCTTATGGCCGGTTTTTACAAAAATATTGAGTCTCGTAAACTCAATTTTAAAAATTTTGCCGAGTTTTGTCGGGCATGAAAGCATCAAGATATCATTTTGTAAACTACTGCAATTGTATTCAATATATAAGGCCCTCAGTCATTAGGAAGTACTTCACAGGCATGTAGACACTTCACAGAGAAATGCCTCTGTCTTGTTTCATAAAATTCTATGTGGAATTGTTCAAACTGGGTTAATATAGACTGGAAATTGCCTTGTTAGAAAATTGAGTATTTAGCAAATTGAGTTTCTTACGTCTATTACCGGACCTGAGAAAGTGGTTCGGAAAAACCCGGATCTAAACATAATGAGTAGTCAACCAGCTTTGTCCAATGAGTAGTTACAGAGATACTGACATTTTGAAACAATTATAGAAATATGATGACATCATCCGAAAAATGCTGACATCAGCCACTCTGGTCACATGACGATTAAATTTTCAGTATTTTTCGGAATTACATAAACTAAACTAACATCTCATACATGGTTTATACTTTTACAACATGTTTTTTGGTTTCTACGGCGTTTTAAAAATGGGGGTAAATTTACACCCACCTTAACAGAATGTGGGGGTTGTCTGACCCCTTATTAAATAGGGTTAAAGTGACAGTATCTGATAGGCGTCTGAAAATAATTATTGATATTTTGAGCAAAATTAGTTCCATTCAATGCAAATTCATAACTCTATCTTCACATGTGATAAATTGAAAGTACAAGGGTTTGACCAGGATCTGAATTTTGGGGTGGATAACGAAGTTCTAGAATTGAGCATCACAGTTGAAGATAGTCTTTTGCTTGATAGTGACTATGGCCAAAATACCTTACATTTAGAGTCTTATAGTGGAAATGCTGTTACGTTGCATAAATGAAGTCAAAATGTTTCATTTCAGTGATTCTATCGGGTCCTGTCCATTTCAATATCAATCCAATGTTTTCTATGTGATATAAAGCCTCCCTGCAATCAAAGACTAGAATAGAATACCTAATAAACTGTCGGAGGACCTTGGTACTTCTCAAAGTCCTCTCAAATTAGATGTTGTTGTACAAAATCTACCCCTGAAGAATTATAGAAGTTGTACATACGAAGTGTGGAATTCAGGAGATATTATTTTGTTGTATTGATTTATAGTGCAGCCATCCAGAAATTTCATGGGTTCAACAAGATGGCTTTCATTTAACTAGATAAGAGCTTTGGATCTATATAGATACCGATGATGTGAATAACAAATGCAACATTTTGTATTTTCTACTCAGGTTTTGACTTTCTCGCTTGCTTTCTTCCTTTTAGAAGCAGTGTTCTCCGAATGTGTAATCCATTTGAAGGGTGAAGGGCTGCATTCATTCAATATGGTTTTGCTTTGTGATAAGCATTTTCTGAAGCTCATGTCCTTTTTCCTTGTCTGATCCTAGAAAGAAGTAAATCTTGAAGATCTGCCTTTGAAGCAACACAAAGTCCTGATATGTGGTATTCCTAATGCAGGCAAGTCATCACTGATCAATTCGCTCAGAAGGCACTCTCTTCATAAAGGTTAGGTGGCCAGTGAATTTTATCTTGTATTTTTTTATTTTATTGTTATAACCTGACCCGTAGTTTTGGAAGACGTTTGCCTGACTTTATCATGCAGCTTTCACTTTATGGTCTTCCTGTGCCTGTTTGTCTGAACTATATCATCTCTCCCTTTTTCCACATTGTTGCCTCTCGATGAATTCTGATGGGAAGTAATTTTGTTAAATATATTGATAAAAGTTAGTTTAAAGAGCAGAATGTCTGGTCTCCAGGTAGGACTTTAAGGTTTGCATGAAGAAAATTGCGCGTAATATGCACGAGAGAAATCCATTGAAACACTTACTCATAAATTTTAAGCTCTAGTAACTTCAGAGTATGGTCACGTTACATTAGGTTTTTGAAACTCGCCTTAGTGCAAAATTCATTTGATTTATAGGTAAATAATGATAGCAAATCGAATTGCATGCTTCATTGAATGGAACGTCTGGTACGGCAGGCAGTTACAAACGATTTGATTATATAGTACTTATTGATAGAAAGGGGGTCACTTCTTAATTTTTGGATCTTTTTTCTCGCCCCCGCTTACAAATGTCTTACGTCTCATCTTTTTTAATTCACCACAGGAGTAAACGGTCATGGTTCCTCAGGTTCTTAGAATAGGCACAAATGTGTTCGGAGGCTTTATTCATATTAATAATATTCATATTTACAATCTTTTATTCTGCAAAGCACTTTATATCATGATATTGTGTTTTCTTAACTCTGACACCAAAGATCATTAATGCAAGGACTTTCGAGATTTTAAGTATTTCCGACCTCC
>JAOBRC010769005.1:0-10142 GCA_027575255.1 Scolionema suvaense | reverse complement strand
CCTCCAGTTTTCTTTTTGGCAAACAACATGATTGCGGGATTTGCACAACATGGTGGCCGAAAAGATGATGTCAGTAAGATGAAATCAAGAAGTCTGCATGCCCGCCAGTTACCTACAAATACAAAACATCGTCTCCATACTGAGCAGATTTCATGACACTTTCCACGCGACACTCTCGTTCAAAACGAGGCGAGATTGCAACGCGAGCCAGAACTGCATTTCATCAGATACTACGTATTGAGTGCTTGATAACTACCTGTACAGGTTCTCCAAACATTTTATCGCAAATTTAGATTTCCTACAGTACGGGGTACACAAATAAATGTCACAATTCGCCTTATTACTTTTACTAGTTCGATTCTTAGCTGAATTTAAGTTTTTTCTTCTCCACGAAGGAATTTGTTTCACATGAGTATTGACCATTTTGAAGAGAAATATTATTACTTCAATCTGCCACTACATCAGATAGCCCATCCCTTGAAACGTTAAGCAGCTACAATATTGTCCACTTACCTACATGATGAGGTACATTCAACCCTTAAGAGATGACATGCCAGCTTTCATTATCTCATCTACCAAGAGGATGTTACCAGCGATTACCGTGCTGTAACACAACACACAAAAAAAATGGCACAATGAATTAGTAAACTCCACGCACTTAAAATTAAGGATCATTATGTCCACACCATATATATAAAAAAGAATAAGTTGCCAAAGATAGCATATAGTAATCAAGCATATTAAAAATGAAGGACACTGATTCTCGAACAAACATTACTTAAAAGGGCAACGCCATCGTCAAACAAGCGTTTTCTAGACAAATTATGACATGAGGTTCATCACTATCAGTCTTCGGATTTCCACCAAAAATCATGAAAAAGATATCATTCTTGAAATTTTTGCAGAACATCCCAAAAATGACCCATTTCTGGCTGTAAAATAATCAAACCCAAAGAAATCAAAAAACACTTTCTCATATGTGGTAATTCATCAAAAATATCACTGCAACTATTCTACTGCAAATAGTAGTAATATTGTATGGGTGTATTGCACCTGAGAATGAATGTTTAGTCGGAAGGCTTTGTGCTGTTTCTAACATTAAATTATTTGTTTGAAACAATGAACGGATCTCAAAACTATTTCTTCAGAAACCCTCAAATAGTCATTTTTGAACATAAATGGCAAGTCGCAAGTCAAACGGAATTTCCCAGATGTGATACATGCTATAACTGCTATTGCTAGAAAGTTTTATACCATTAAGTACAAGAAAGTGATTACAGATTTTCACCTACATGCCAGATTGAAGTAGGTGGCTACGCTGAAAAAAAAATCCTTGTGACAGAAGAACTAAAAAATCGTAATTTGTAGGATTCTTCTTAGCTAGTTATCATGCTCCTCTAAAAATACTTGAAGAGTGCAATTGCATTATCACGTTGGACAGAAACAGTGAATATGAAAAGCTCATAGGAAAATTCAGACGATAGCACATTGAGCAGTTTAGATGTCATACATACCATGAATTGAGCAATTGTCGTTTTACTCTGTAATTATCCCACACGCCAGCGGTGGCAGGATTCATTGCTTCGCCTGTATTAAGATCAATACCAACAGGAACTTTCGACTTGCCGTACTCAGCCTGCAGTTTCACGGTTGCTTCTTGAGGATCGTAACCAGAGTTTGAAGCAAGTGATTTCGGTATCACCAGAAGAGCGTCAGCGTATGCCTGTAAAAAGATAAATTAGGCACGGCAGTCGAAACAATGCAACAATAAAGAGTGCTTAAGATTACTCCGTAACATTGCTCGTTTGTATAAAACCAACAGAGAGCACGTTCCTTGCTGTTCCTAAGCAATGCCATATATAAACTGCATCAAACAGCACAACTGAAAATGCACCAGGTAAAGAAAAAGAAACATTAACCAGACAAACAACTTCATAACTTGAAGCTTGGGACTATGTACCTGTACTCCTAGTCTCGCTCTCGTCGACACTGTTTCCTTGAGAGCTGTCAAAGCAGCATGTGCCACAACTTCGAACGCTCCAGCACCCGGAACAACACTACCTACAAAACATAACAATAGAATGCACACTGCATCACATGCATTCCGCACAAATGTTTAACTATTTGCGATACATCCAGGAAAACTAGCAGTCTGGATGACTTCTTCCAGTGCTGCATCAATGGCATTGTTTGGTTTGCCATCAGGCAAAAACCTCAGAACGAAGAAACGTTACAAACACAAGGCACCTATCATATAACCTATTACTTAACGAAGAACAAAAATCAATGAGAGGTGGTCATAAAATACTCACAGAACATCGAAGGGAAACGTTTTGACAGATACATTCTACATCACATGCCTATGCGATACATCAGTGATCACACAGCTCCTACTGAAGAACTTGTCAGTATAAATCATTGCTTGGAATAACGCATACTAGAAAAACAGAACCTAGTAAAAACGTGCCTTCGTTGGGGTCCTAATACAGTATAGTTCCTTACCATCTTCAATTGCATTCTTGACAGCTCGAAGTCCATCTCGCACTGCGTCTTTAATCATGGTAACAGTATGTTTATTCGGGCCCTTAATCAAAATAGTGACTGATTTAGGATTCCCAGTGTCTTCAACGAATGTGAACTTTTGCTCTCCTAACACGTGCTCGTACACGAGACCGGCTTTGCCAAGTGACTCCTCACTAAGATCGTCAAATGAGTTGACAGCGTAGCCACCAAACGCTAGAGGAAGTCTGAAATAAAAATACAAGGCCAGGACGATAAATACCACATACAGATACATCCCTTCAGCACAGTCAAAAAAAAGTCGAAGGAAAGTGTTGTAAAGGAACAACCGTCATGGTTCTCTTTGACATTTGGAGCTTTAGAAAATAGGAGTGAGTACAAAGATTATTCTAGGCTCAAGTTAACGTCCAGCACAATTCATGTCAAATTTGAGAATTCAGAAAATAACAGAACTTAAGAATTCAGAAAATAAGAGACACGCAGAAGTTTCATAGGGCAACAAGTCAATTGTAAAAAGCTGTGACTCAATTTCTATGAAATCTTCAAAGCGACTATTTGTACCAGCACACTTATTCGTGCTGACACATGACAGAAATTATCGGCGTGCATAAATAATTTCACGAATGGAAAAGCTCATTATGAAGCAGCTGATATCAAAATGACAGTTCTTACCTCTCCATATTCCGACGCTTTGCTCTTCGCAGGGCAACTATACCTTCTCTGGCCAGCATATCCAAAGATATAGGGTCGATACCCTGAAACAAGATCAAGTTGCAGTTATACTATCATTTAACGTATGCAGACGACTTCCAAGCTGCTCTCAATATACTGAGTACGATAGTCATCGGACAACTTTAAGAAATCAAAAATTGTGTAAATAACGCAATGAAAACCAACGCAGTGAGCATTTTTATCAAGCAATTGCAATCTTTATTCTCAAATACAAAAAGTACTACTTTTCCCACGAATGAAACGGTAATACCCAAGCCCAGTGGGAGTTAAACAGAAATAATAATGCAACACTCCTCTCGTCTCCTGAAGTTCCACACCAAAATACACCAAATAAAAGTAAAGCATAAATTTAGAAAAGCTTAGAATAAACCCTAAACCAGGTCCGCATGTAGCCATGACCTCAAGCCAAAGAAGAGTACTTATAGATAAGGCACATGGTCAACAAAAACAGCCCACATGGGTTTACAAAAAAGCTAGCAGAAATTAGATTTTAATAATGGATGCAAGAAAACTTTTTGGCCATAATCCATCAACACACCATAAGAAGAAAAGCACAATAAACTGCCCGCCCTATCATGACAAGACTAACAACAGTTGACGACTTTGCCATGCCAGTTACCAAATACCAAGAAAATACCGAAACAAAGAACAGGAAAAACAGCACGTAAATTCACTCACTTTTTGATTGATGATTACAAAATTCTTATCAGTTCCATCACAAAGCGACTTCTTGAAGGCTATCACTTGTCTTACTCTGTCATCTGTAAATTTGCGTTCGGCAGCAACTAGCTTTTCTCTCTCCTCCGCACTTTTGTAGAAGAAGCCTGAGTTGACTTCACTGCACGAAATTTCGAAATGTTAACATATAGCAACATGTTTTCATGCTTTCACAACTAAACAGAACACTAAGATGTATCCTACAAAAACTGTGAAGGGAGCAAGTGTCATACGTAAATACATAACATGTGCATCACAAAACACACAGTAAATTATAAATCATTTTCCATTTTGAACTCCTTTCACGACCAGGGTTTATTTCCAGCGCTTTTGCTGATGAGCTCCTCTAAGCAATAAATTGAGTTTTTCAGACATTGCTGATACCTAATGACCTGAATTTCGATGCAATTTACTACCCTGGTTTCATCACCAGTATCTTCACTGATGCACAAGCTGATGATTATTTACAGATCTTCAAAAAACTAAAACTAGTTGAACTATACATAGTAGAAACACCTGACACATATAAAAAGAAAACTAGGAGGAAAATTGCAAGCTGATTGTGCAAAAATCCACAAACTTATGCATCTCTTCAAGGTTGAGTTCACTCATTTAAGCAGAAGATAGAGTTTGCAAGAGCGCCCGAACGAGTCGTCGGAAGTGCTTGCTTAAAACAATGACAACGTATCTACTTCATACTCTAATTCTCCTTGCCAGCGTGAGACGCAATTGTTAAACTTGTGAGGTTCTCCCCATATAGCTGCGAATGCAGTTCAGTTAGTGCAACGGCTGATATTAAGTACTTTCCAGACAGTACAAGCAGTCTTAATGAACAGCAAAATCGAGACAATATGTAATTTGGAATTTTTTTGTGAACAGAAGCATAAAACCCTTCTCAAACAATATCTTTGACGAACCTTTTTTCGTATTCCATGGAGACGTTGCATGTGAGAATATAAGCATTTTCCACGTGTTTCTTCATATCTGGATGGCGTGAACCATGGTCCATCACAATGCCCCGTACCAGTCTAAAGAACAATAAAAGATAAAGTATCCTCACATCCTATAAATATTAACTGCCAGTATACAAACCAATAGTCAATGATACGGAACACTGAAATTGTTCTCTTAAACATTCTTTTTGTAAACCGCAAACACTCCTGCCCTGCATGTTATTTCAATAAAAAACTAGACATTATCCCGCAACTCACTGATCGCTTAGGTTCTAATCATGGCAGACTAATTTCCAAAGTTCAGTTGATCTAAAATACATAAGAATCTCCGATAACACTAACCCACAAGGAATGAAAATTTTACACAAATTTTACACAAATTTTGCACAAAGACTGAATGCAACAGCACATGCCTTGTCTCAGTTTTTACACAATTGGGACAGGCTGAATGCAACAATAGCACATACCTTGTCTCAGTGTCTGTTTTGTGCTGCATATCCATAACCTCCACCATATGCAAATCAATGGGCTCCTTTTCCCGTTTGATAGCCAACACAGCATCAACAACAATCTGAAGAAAGAACATGCTTTGGTCAGAAATTAAAGTAGACTGAGAAAAAAGATCCCTTTGGTAGAGCAGAGTAACTTTGATAAAGCAGACAATACACGAATTCATACTTCAATATTGAACATCACCCAGTTCAAAAGCATGTTCTTTTATAACAATGAAAAATGAAAAATGTTTAACCGAGGCCAGATTTTATCATTTTGGGTCCTCACTCCCTTTCATTTCTTTATTGTTGTCCTTGCAGAATGGTACAAGAAAATGTCTTCAAGAACAATATAGGATTTTGCTGAGACATGGGGTCTTTTTGACAGTAGTACCTATGAGTGCGGAGGAATCAGTGCATGTCACGTGACAGAAGGCTGATATCTGAGAACAGTCAGCCCAAATTCGGACAGCGTATGCGTTAACTCGTATAACTAAAAAGCTAAAGAAAGCAAACTTTCGCCATTTTTGAGATATTAGGTGAAAACTCTAGAGGGAACAGAATAAAAAATACCGAATAGGGTTAACTTATTGATGAATGATTCATAAAGCAAAAAAGTAAATTGCCAACCAAACATGGTCACTGATAGTCTATCTATAATTTGCAACTTTCATATACAATTATAGTTTGGTTACCTTTTTCAATCAACATTGCTAATATTCTAAATTTACGATGAGAAGAACAACAGAAACTAATCTGGATTTGTTCTTCGACAGCCCTCTTAATCTTCAGGCGAAGTTCAGACTTCTGATCTTATATGCGTTCAAGAAAATCTTGCATGGCAACTGCAACCCAACATCCTTAAAAGTCAAACAAGTCACCTAATGGGTGGACTCCCGCAAACTTAATTGAGAATCTATGAGTCAGATCAAAGAAGAGGATAACACATAAGCAATAGGATTTGCACCACAAATCAGAAAAACACAGTGAATTGTTCTTGCAACACTATGAAAAAACCCTGCAAAATGAAAAAACAGCCATTATTGACAGAAATTGCCATGTGCATGCTGAAGAACAACATATTCCCAAGATATAAAGCATGGGTCATAACATATGCTTTGCTGCCCCTAAGATCCTTACCAAAAATGAAAAAATAAACCATCGTTGACATATCTGGGAAAAACCTGAAAATAGCCATTTTCTGACGTAAATTGCCACCAGCAAGCCTAACGAGATTTTCCTCAGACATGGCACATGGTTCATAATGTGCGCAGAGAGGCCCTATGAATCACACCCAAAATGACAAAAAGGATGAAGCGTTCATGACACATTAGGAAAAACCCCTGAAAACCACAATTTTCGGACGTCAATTGCCACCCATAAGCCAAACCAGATTGTCAGGAGACATGCCATATGGCTCAAAACATGCGTAGAGTTGCCCCTAATATTCTCACCAAATATAGCAAGAATCGGATGAACAGTATTTGACTTGGAACAAAACCTGAAAGATAATCATTTCTTGGTGTAAATTGACACCTGCAAGCTAAACAAGATTATCCGGAGACATAGAAAATGCTTCATAACATGCGCACAAATGACTCAAATATTCACACCAAAAACAACAATAAACAGATTAACCACTTATGACATATGAGGAAAAACCCTTGAAAATCGCCATTTTTGGACGTTTGTAAATTGCCACCCGCAAGCCAAACGAGATTTTAAGAGACATAGCAAACGGTTCACCACATGCGTAGAGTAGCCCATAATATGAACACCAAAAATGATAAGAATAGAATGAACAGTTTTTGACTTATATGGAAAATACCATGAAAAATACCATTTTTTTGTATAAATTGCCACCTGCAAGCGAAACGAAATTGTCCAGAGACATGGCAAATGGTTTATAACATGTGTACACTTGCCTCAAATACTCCCACCAAAAGTAACAATGAACAGATAAGCAGTTCATGACATATGTGGAAAAACCCCTGGAAATTGCCATTTTTGGATGTAAATTGCCACCCGCAATCCAAACAAGATTGTCAGGAAACAAGGCATATGGTTTAAAACATGCATAGAGCTGCCCCTAATATTCACCCGCAGCATAACTACTATTGCCCTGTAGTTTCACACCAAAAAGTACAAAAACGTAATGAACAGATTTTGAAATATTCTTAAAAAACCCCAAAAGTGGCCATTTTTCAGCACAAATTGCCACCTGCAAGTCGAACAAAAATTTTGTTTCAAAAGTCTGGCTCCATCAGTTTTTCTGAAATACGGATTGTCACCTTCACACTAAATTTTAAAAAAATTAATTGAGTGATTATCCGGGAAGATGCGTTGTTGACGTAAAGAAGGATGGACGGACGGAAGGACGGACAGACCTCATTTTATAGGACTCTTCTGCTAAAGCGGGAGTCCAACAAGAGAAATATACGCCACATCCAATGAAGCAGGGCTTTATGATTTTAAAACTTTCCCTGTAAGAAAGACTAGAGTCTTGTTAAATGCAATACTTCAAATCCAATTTTCTTGCCATTAATACAATTTACAAATTGCCCATAAACAATTTAAGGATCTTTCTGGCACGCCATAAAAAGCATAATGCACTGCTAGAGATACGTACTTTTTCAAAGTCACCGTCCATCCCCCCCCAAAAAGAAAACAAAAAAAAACAACACACACACATAAAAAATATGAACATTTAAACCCGAACAGCCACGCCCATGCCAACCAATTCCTAATACAAGAATACATATGCTATGCAACAAAAATGCACACACAGCAAAATTTAAAACCATCATAAAAACTTTCAAAAAATGCATCAAACGGGACCTATCTACACAAAATCGGTCATAGCAAAGATAAACAAAAGATGGAGCTCCCTCAGCAGGACCCTTCTGCTTCAATGGGAGTCCAGAAATGGGTGATAATTTTGATTTAACTATAATGGATGAATCAGAGAAACTTTCAAACAAAATATCCTCTTCCAAGACCGGGCATGAGTGCGATAAAATAAAAAACCAAGATAAATCTACAAAGCACTAGGACTAGAAGAGCAAATTTTGCTGACGAGAAAAACTCTAACTAAACCATAAAAACATAAAAACAGTTATTCTCACCTCAGTCAAATGATCGGCTAGGTCTTTAGGAGTTTTTGTCCGAAGTGATGTCCTAGCCACATTGATGAGTGTATCACGGTCCATTTTGCTTTCCACTTTTACTTCATCTAGTACCTAATAGTACCGAAAATAGAAACATTATGATAAAACCTCTGCAGTTCTAGTTTGACAGAAATTGCATCACCAATAATATCGCCGATACATCAGCAAGAACTGAACAAGGGGAGTCTGACAGAGGCAGAGAAGGGGTAATGCTAGATCGCAGCATGTATAAAAAGATGTGCAAAGATAGCAAAAAGCACAAAAAAGAACAAAAAAAAATTGCGAGGACTATCACAGAATCTGCTGTGCGACGCGATTTCAGTGAAATCAAACAGTCAGGTGACACAACATGGGAATTCGATTGTCTAACATACAACAGGTAAATCCAAACAGCATTATTACAAACAAAGTACAATAAGAAGAAAAATGAAGAACACTAAGTAATGACAGGAAAAAGCCAATAAATTGATCTACACAATGTGCCGCTCAGCTAAAAAATTTTTTACAATCTTTAATAGATGCTCATGCAAATAGCTAAAAAATGACATGCATGCTCCGATGATGTTACATACACACAGTTTACAGGATGAGAGGTTACAAATTTGACTCACACACAATCACGACCAAAGTAATGGGTTTTAAAACTCGATATGCTAACAGCTGACAATGCTGTGTCCTACTAATGATGAGGTAACATCTTAAAGGGGAACAATGGTCAGAAATTATATTTTAACACATGATAGAGCACAGCAAAACATGGGATTTCCCATCAATATCACAACAAAAGCTTGCTTAGTTCCGTAGATATCTGCTCTCAAAGTCTAACAGCGACCATCTAGTTTTTTTATGATGCCATTTGAGTCTGTTCCTAAGTATTGCTATTTCCCTAGTTACACAAAACCTCATGTTACTTTTTTTATTGGATCTTAAACATATTGCTTAGGTAAATGATGAAATGAAAGAGACAATTCTTTACAATTGTTCAATGTGGAGTATTTTGGAAACAAAACGTAGATAATTTGAGTGTGACACCAGTGACATCATGCATGATTAGTGGCAAGATGGTAGCTGATTGACTTTGGGACTAAATATCTCCAGAACTACACAAGATTTTTTCATGAAATAAAAACTAAGTGTCAAGTTTTGTTGAGCTCTATCATCAGTTAAATTTCATTCTTGACCATTGTTCCCCTTTAAAATAACTTCAATGATACCAACTCACAAAAAAATCAACTACAGTACATAGAACTCACCTCCAGAGCTCTTTTCTTTGCCATTTCAAAGCCTTCAGTAGCTAGTCGTGGATGAAGTCCCTACGTCAAAGTCAAAATAGACACTGTAAACATACAAGGGTTAGCAGGGTTTCTTAAACAGTGTTCTGAAAAGCAAGCAGCAGCAGCAGGTTCAACAAGAATCCAACGTTTCACGTCATCTAGTCACTCTGTTGGCTACATTTTCAAAAGCGTGACTAATTATACACAGGCGCTGGCGATTTCAAAAGTTTGACACAACCATATACTCTGAAAACTATTGAAACCCGTGAGCTGTTCACAAGAAAGCAG
>JAOBRC010768894.1:0-10143 GCA_027575255.1 Scolionema suvaense | reverse complement strand
TGCATCTTTTTTTACTGATTGGTCTATTATATGTGATCTTTGTTTGATAAGAGAAATTGAAGAAGTTAAAGTTTGTACGTGTTGTCAACAAGCATAGCTCTTGTATTCTTCGGGAGAGAAACACGTCATGACAATAGCTGCCCGCATGTAGGTCCGCCCTGTTTGGAGGGGAAAACATTCGGCAAATTTACAAGGGTTTGACCAGAGCGCCAAGTAACTTCTTGAGGTTTTTGGCGTGACGCTCAGTGATATGGAGCGAAATTTTCAGAGATGTTGCAGAGTATGACACAGATTATATTTTGGCTTGAAAAGTTTTTTGATACACCGTATAGAAGCCGAGAAATTCCCGAAAGTTTTTCCGCCTCCATCGGCTATAAAGCAAATCTATCCCCTTCCATAATGACCGACTTTCGCCAGTTACGTGACTTTCTCACCCAGTCAGGTCCAAACATAGTATACTACGTATTCGTAGTAAACTACGAGCACGCAGTATACTACCCTTTAAAACCATACTACGGGGTTAGGCTCAATTCAACAAAAAATGTTGTGCCGGTGCACTCACTGCCCGTTCGGTCGTTTTCAATCGCTTTCCTTCAAAAATACTGCTCTCCCTTGCATTTCATCGTTACATACACATTTTTACCGTTGTGCTTGATCTGTGTGACCACACATAGTTTGCCAGAAATTGACTCGACCATTCAAAATTCACTGTATATCTCGCTGGATGAAGCAATGAAAAACATGGTCGTTTTCTGAGTACACAGTGGTGCCTTGATCACCCAAAAATCAAAGCATTTGATCTTACGGAAGTAGACACTACCCATGGCGTGTATTCAGATTTCTTGATACGTTACGATCATCATAGCGTAGTATACTGCGTAGACGTAGACTGCACCCGAAGAATCAACGATTTAATTTGACAGCCTTAGATGCTAGCTATTCCTAAATCCATGATCTACTGCATCCAGCCATCAAATTGTTAGAATTTTCTGTTGCTAGAAATTTCCCTGATGACGAACACGCGGCGGGAAAGCCAAGTAGTCTAAGCCAAGAAAAGTTAAACCATTTTACTGTAGCTGGATAAAAAAATGCGTAGGTTTCACAATGCTGTATGATTAGTAGGGGTTTAAAGCTACAGTTTGATGTTTGAGACACATTCGCCTTCCTTATTCCGTCCACATGGTACTAGTTTGGGCCAAAATTTCTAGGCTGCCTGTCAAAAAAAGGTTCTGGTGCCGGCTGCCCGGCTGGTCCTATAATATGCGGGAAACATAGTTGTTTGCTCTTGACACTGTGGAAGCTCAAAAAGTGCCATGAGTTGTAGAAAAAAAATAAAGTGTAATACATTTTTATCTTCGCATGCAGTTGTCAAGCGCAGCAGCTAGTGAAGTAGTTACGGGTTTTTAAGCAGCTTCGCATTGCTCCGATAAATCACACTATCCAAGACTATCTCTTAAGCTCAATTTGTTTTTATTCCAGATTTTGCATTTTCTTCTGCACTTGATGCCCATGCTTGTTTGGCTAACAAGGCAATTTTATAGAGGGGCTAAAGGTAATCCATGGAATTGAACAGAATGGACTAGAAATCATCAGAAAGGAGACAAAAATGGATGATATTGTGCCACAGCTTTAAAACTAGCGAGGAAATACATTAATATGAGATGTATTAACACATCCTTGCCTTGATTGAACTCCAACGTTGTAGTATTATTTCATAATCCAGATTTCCACGGGAAGTAACTGCTTGTAGGATTCGCCACGCTATTTTGTCGGGTGAATAAACATTGTTTGAGTACGAGGATCTTATTCAATAGTTATGTAGGGGAGGCAGTTGGTTTGTTGATAATTGATCAACAAGTAATTCGTTGAATGGACTAAGACATGTCAACTCACATGGATAAAACTGTTGTTTGCATCATCAGGATTCAAACGAAATTGATTAAGTAATCGATAAATCACTTTTAATAAAAAGAATGAACTCCATATTTTTCATCAACATGTTTTGGTGCTACTTACACCATCTTCAGCAAAAAATAAGCTCAGTACATGTGAGCAAACAAGCTTTACAAGGCGAAGGTGAAGGTGAAGGTGTGAATACACCAATATTTACAAGTGGCTAACACTCAATATTTACGGTGGCAAGGCATGAATAGATTGCTAACAAGTTTTTTACATCGGTGCAGATAAATGCAACAATAAAAATACTGTCAACAGCTATAAAGTGGAAAAGAGCTGGTACATTGCAGCTGACTTTCTATGTCTTCCTGTTTTTGTTTTCTTTTCTCTTCTTGTTATCTTAACTATTTGTTCCTTCACTTTACTCATCTTACCTATCAACTTTTATTGAATGTTCATGATTCTGTGGATTCTCATTCCGCACTGTTCTGCAGATTACCGTTAGCCTATAGAGGTTATTTGTTCACAATGATTTGGTGTTATATGGTGGAAAACTTGGGTCGCAGGGAAATCTGACATTATGCTCCGCAGGGATGCAACTAGATGTAGATAGCCTCCAAAGCCAGACACATGTGCATGAGAGTAGCAGATAAAAAAATACTTGTTTCAATCTGAAGAACCTTGCTTGCTCTTTTGATCCGATATTCTGCTGAACATGGTGGAAAGATTGGCTTTACAGATGCATCAAAACTTTCTAAATTTTATCTGCTTCTACTGCAACGTAGTAGCACACCATTCCGTCAAAATTTTATCATCACCGTGGTCTCCAATACCTCTATGTAAAAAAAAAAAATTGCCAAGTTCATGTCGTATTCTAGTACAAAAAAGTGTCCGAACATCGGACGCTGCCCTTCTTAAATCTTGGCAAAAAGTGCCCTTTTTACCAATATTTGCTTAAGATCACAGATTTTGGAAGGAAATTTGATACAAAAGTGCCCGTTTTGACCAATACCGGACCCTGCCCTGAAATTCTAGAATAGGCCTTGAAGTTACATTCCGCTTCACTTAAATCCTTAGAAATTTACTGAGTAGCTAGGTTGTGACATAGTTTCCGATCGACCCGGCGAACATGAAAAACTTGCAATTGTTGGTTGATGCAGTAAAGCCTGGTGTTTTGCTGTGGCCAGCTTAGCCAGAACCAGGAGCCTAAAAAAGATAAGTTACTTCCTGGTTCGAATATTTGACATAATGAGAAGTTTATCTGGCTGGCAGGTCAATGTATGTATACATTCTTGTGACAGGTCCAGTTCTATCCAGCCAAGAAGCAGATCAACCAGATTCATTTTACCAAGATATAGCTGTTGATATATTTGTGCTGATAAGGTTAAGTTTTGAACCTGTGGTACCATTCAGAAAAGTCACGAAATGTGACCTCCTAGGGTCTCGGGAAGATTACTGAATAGGTAGGTAATCTGCCAAAATTCAACTTTCTTTCAGCTGATTCTACTATAGTAGGCACAGGAATTGAATAGGAAATAGTGCTTAGGGCTGCAGTCGCTCCTGGGAAAACTTACAGCCATGTTCTTTGTAAAAAGTAGCTCACTATAGCACCTTCCTATATGCGAGGAAATAATCATGCCGGCATAGCTAACATCACTCACCAGGAAAATGGAGTGCATGTGTAGAACTATCCATGAAGTGAAAAGCTTTTTGATTCTGGTCGGTAGATGTGTGTTTTGGATCATCCCAACTTTCATTAGTTATCCAATGATAGCTGAGCAGTGTCGCCGGACAGCGGTTGCTTCTCCATAATGAACATCTGACTATGACGTGGACATGTATAGGTTGCCTGATGGTGATTTACACGTGAATGACACTTTTAATCATCTGATGATAATGTTTGGAAATGCAGTAGGAGGAAACACCTGCCACGTGAGATTCAGACGCAAGTAATAAACGACACAATCACGCACAGATAGCTGCTTAGTCGATTGTGATGATCAATCTGACATTTGGTTCTGCGAGTTTGACTTGGCTGTATACGCTAGCTGCGCCGTGTTGGCGTTACCTTCTACTGTATATTTATTGATTATGGTAAAGAATGAATGAGCTTGCAACTGTTTGCCGTGCTGCTTAATTTGACTCTGCCGAACCACTGTGCCACCCACACGGAACTGATTTGTTTTCAGTAGGTTGAGTCATTATTAGCACAGTGTGGCACAGCTGTTTAAACCATAAGTCTTGACAAACCAGTTTTGGATCATGAAATAATAAAGATATTGCTTTTTGATTGCTGTAAACATGAAATGTTTGTATGCAACATCTTGTACTGTGCAAGACTCTTATTTATTTGCGAAGTTTAATATTCAGGGGGAAAATGGGTGCGGACAACTTTATTAAAACTCAATTAAATTGAGTTTTGACGTCCGTATACCAAATGTCATTCACTGGCGGCTGGATAAAAGCCTGAACGGAAATATTTGCTCACGTGGAAATATACCTACTACAAACTTTAAAATGTGATTTTCTCAAAACATATATTTTGTTCTTGTTGCAGTTTTGAATTCCGAAGAAACATGAACCTAAAGATCCCCTCAGCACTATTACACATGACTGGTTTCTTTGCTGTCAGACTTGATTTGAGGTGCTTCAGCTTAGAGTTTGTTGTAGCGATGGATCTTAAGTTGCGTTCCTAGAACCAGCTCTTTGAAATTTTCCGCTGCTACTACCCATGAAATAGACATGTGACTTTTTTATAAATGTTGCCTTGCCTGTGCTGCTACGAAGTATCAAATTAAGTGATATCTGCCTATATGTAGACACATCAGCAAAGTGAGAATCCTGCACACTTGAATGTTATCCAATCACAGGTTTGTGGGAATCACCTTTATTGTTACATACCATAATTATCCGAAAGAACGCCCCGGCTCAAATCAGTGCGTCCTCAAACTAGGACAAGGGGGCTCATTTGGAAATTTGTAATGTATGATCTGCGTAGTTGCTCCCTCAGATAGTTTGTAACAATGCTCTGCAGGAGACAACAAACATTTTTGTTTTGCTTTTTACAATAATGGGATTAACAAACACATTCCATGATGATTTCCACCCAGTGCCCATTCAGATAGTTACGGTAATCACATTTGTCAGGGAAGGAAAAAATCTTTCAAATATTGAAAATATTTTCCGTGGTTTTTTGCTACATACCAACAAGTATATGTAGATACATAACATTCCCAAGATATGCATTTAGAACTTAACTTACTTCAAAGCTATCTACAAGTAACTTGAAAGACTCCAAGACAAAAACAGTGCCAACATTTGTAATGGAAGGAAGTCTTGGAAGGAAAATTGCATTGCTGTGATAGATCACAGTATTGCATACAACGTTGAGAGATGGAGTTTTGGGTAAAATGTGAACACAAGCAATCTTCAATGAACCAGCAGTAATGCATTTCCAAGATATTTTACAAGCGTAGTGTTCCTATCAGACATGCTCCCAACATGAGCCACATTATGATTAATATCCTTCTGTGACTGCTTCAATGTTATTATTGGCACCAAAACTATCGAAAAAGCGTCATATGGTCTCTGTGTGTACAGATGTTAAAATGTCACAAAGAAATGACGGTTCTGCTATTTACTGGAGACTTTTTATTTTGCATATGTTGAGTGACTACTTTCCAATATTGCCCACAATTACATAGCAGTTGGCAATTGTTGTTCCTAGAAATCTTGACACGCATGTAAAGCAAGACTGAGTCTTATTTACGTGTTCAACACAACCATTGGGATGTGCAATTGTTGCGCATCATTATTTGTATAGGCATGTGTGGAGGCGTGATCACCGAGGAGGCATGTGTGGAGGCTTGTGTGGAGGCAGATGGTGATTACCTAGTAGCAATGCAAAAAGAAAAAAATATTAAATGTGTCTGATTGATGCAATAATTTTGTTCAGCTTTTTTAGTTAAGATTGGAATAGAATAATAGAACAATAGAACTTGACCCAAATTTTGAAATTTTCACTTCAATAGATGTCTTGATAAATTGTTTTAATTGTCAACAAGAACCAGCACCTAAAAATAACTTTCCAAGATTTGGCGGCAGAACAATCACCTGGGAGGCTGATTTGCCCCCCCCCCCCCCTCTCCAGCCTAAGTAGGGTTAATGGAATTTGTTTTGTGTGGATTAATTTTTGTGAATTTTTGCTAATTTTTTTATCGACAGTATTCTCTCAATAAGTGATACCCCGGATAATTAGTTCGCGGCCAAGAAATACCGGTTTTCCTTGGTCCCTTGAACTTCCCTACCCTTTTCAAGCAAAAAAACTTTGGTTAATTAACATCCCAGATAAGTAGTACGCGGCTATGTAATACACTTTTTTTTCGGTCCCTGGAGACAAAAACTTGTGGTTAGTAGGACGTTGGAAGGAATGCTCTTATTATTTTTTGAGAATGAGGACATTGCAATTCTCTTCTTTGAAGGCTTACATACCAAAGCTTGCATTTTTCTGAGATTGAAGACTCAGCAATGCTCGGATAAAAAGGTTAGTGTGAAAAAACGTCCTATCTAGGATTTTCCCCAAATTGAGGAAATTCCTGGTGTTCTGCAGAAAAGATTCAGCACCAAATCTCGATAACTAGGACAAATCGAGCTTTTGAACAAAAATCTTACATACAAGGAGATTCAGATTAGTAATACGCGCCTACTAAGTAATACGGTTTTTCATCGGTCCCTTGAGCGTATTACTAATCCGGATTGTACTCTATTTGCTTAGGCTCATTCTTTCTCCCAAAGTGCATGTCCATAATTTTCACGTTTTCTTTCGTTGATGCGCATTCGCTAAATTACTTCCGCACATTTTCTTTGCTAATCCCTGATGCTCAAAAATAAATCCACATAGAACACTCAAAAAATTGGACTCACAAAAAAAACTACGGGGCAGAAACTTATCCCCTTAATGTCGAAGAATAGATGATGAAAGTACAGTTACAAAAACTGAAAAACTTGTCTTTTTGTGCAGACCAGCTCCAAGCCAAAATTGCCCCCATTCCAGGATTGTCACCCTACCCTCAGAAATCTGATGACATATCATCTGACGAGGAATTGACACAGAGTATGAAAAAAGGCTGGTGCAAATAGTTATGATATTTTCCAGGTGGAAACTTTCTGCTCCTTGGATAAATTGTGTGTTTTTTTTGTCTAGATCAGCATATGCTTGCTGGAGTCAGGCTATTTTTGTCGGCATTGAAGTGAGCAATACCTAATCCCATGCATTTTTCCTTTTTGGTACTTATTATGCTATTATTGCCTAACTCAAAGTGTGCAGAGGGGTTCCATCCCTCCCGTAAACAAATCATCTCTCCTTTTTGCCATCCCCCCCTCTCTTAAAAAATTTTTCCTACCCCCCCCAACTTTGAGCGGAGTTTTCCGGCTCAACGAAAAGTTTATTTTTCATTGTGTGCAGAGGGGTCTCATTCTGTTTCGAGTTTCGAGTGAGACTAAAGTGCCTAAAGTGCCATAAAGTAATTTTAGAACGATGTTTATGATAACACTTTTAGATGTTTTAGATCTTTGAATTTAGTAGTTCACAGATGAATATACATTTGCATTCTACCCCTTTTTACGGCAGCCCTCCTTTTGGCTATCCCTCCTTTTTACAAAAGAATTCCTACGCCCCCTTTTGGACATTTTTCCTAGACTCCATCCCCCTCCCCCATTAGGAAAGGGAGAAAGGGGGAGGTCGTTGATTCTCTCAGCTGAATGGGTCTTTCTATTTTCTGTTGTTAGGTTGTGGTGGTGATAGCAGTCATCTGTTTCTTTGTGTACATGTACTATTACATCGATCACCTACACTTCCATGTCACTCGAGGTTACGCTTACATGGGCAGTTCAGATGCGCAACATGTTCTTGCGCACAAATATTTGAATGGTATGTATCTTTTTCTTTGTGTATGTACATGCATTATTACATCCAACATTCAACATTTTCATGTGGCTGGAAGTTATGCTCAGATGCGTTGCATGTACTCACACACAAATATTTGAATGGTAACAGTAAGCGTCAGGTGGTGTAGTAGTGTTTCATTTTGGATGTGCAACATGTTCTCTCTCATAATTAATGCTTGAAAGGCAAACACCACATCGGATGTGCAACATGTTTTCGCTCACAAATACATTGAATAGTTAGTGTCTGGTGGTGTATTATTCTGTATACGAGTTTTTCAGGAACATGGATATAGGAATCGTGAAGTAAAAATCACAATGACCTGTTTAAAGGAGAACTAATGGGTGTGCAATTTTTTTTCAATATAAAAGATAGTGATAAGAAAATATTGTCTACACTAATTTTTTAAGGTCAACGATGTTTTGCTGATATGATTTTTCGTAAACTAGTATTGTGACGCTCCTCGCCATCATCTTGGTCGGCCTTTTTGTGCAGTAGAAAATCGGCACGGATTTCCGCGGAACAGCTACGGTCGTGGCGGAGAACCCGCTCTACACTATGTCTGAAGAGCAGATTTACAAAGCTTATTTTTATTAAAGCTGCAATGGTGTTGACTTATCGGTGAGAAATGAAATTCAGGCATGAATCATGAGGACTAAGGATAGAAAAATTAGAATAACCTTAACTTCGGAACCCATGAAAATTCACAAGATCACATTCATGGATTGGTACCGAAATTCAACGATGGTGTTGTTTCTGCAATCAGAGCTGACAGAAGTATGAATTACAATTGTTAGTAAACTTGACAATAGAAACCATTTCTGTATTGTCTTAGTATATCGACTCAATTTTGGTTCAATTTTATAGCTTTCTCCTTAGTATGTTGATGCTCCAATTAATCATTTAGTTGATCTAAAAGTCTATGTAATTTATTGCCTGAAAATTTTGTGCTCATTTTAATTTCACGTTTTTTTTCTGTCAATATTGTATTTCGCGGCATTTTAATTTCGCAGTTCAGGCAAAATTGCGAATTTAGCGGCATTTTAGTTTCGCAGTCTAAGTAAAAAATGAAAACAGAAATAACTTACTTGTGCCAAAATTGTGTATTCTTCACTCGTTTTTGACTTTTTAAATATAAGCAAAGAAAACAATTTTCCTTTGCAATTGGTGGTTCATGGGTTTTTTTTGCTAAAACTCCAGATTTTTGGTTCGTTTTGAATTCGAGTTTGGATCCAAATACAATTTTTCATGGCATTTTAAATTTGCGATTGAGCTTGAAATGCATTTTTTTCCGGCATTTTAATTTTGTGGCGTTTTGAAGTCGACCGTGAAACCGCGAAATTTTCATGCGGCCAAAAGTTCAGAATCAATTTTGTTTTTCTCCACAGGCAGAGGAACAGACAAAGACGAAGATCAAGCCATGTATTGGTTCAGGTAACTAGTTACATTGTCTGATATCACTTGTAGAACAGAGCTGTTGAGTTTGTGTTGTGCCTACAGCATCGCCTATTGCTCAGAGATGGCTGTATCCTGTAGTTTATGCATGCCAAGTTTCAGCTGAAGGGATGCACTCAAACGGGTTTTAGGGGGGGGGTCAACTTAAGGGATGGGTGCCAAGAGCCTGTTTTCGTGTGCAATTCTACGCCCACTATCTTCACCATGAACTTACATCTTCAACCGTTATAAGCCTCATTCTTTCGTTTTCAGAGAAGCAGCAAAGAAAGGTCATCCTGATGCGTCATATAACATAGTTGCTGGCCACATGCAAGGATACAACGTTGACCTGGAAGAACAGTGAGTTGCTATCTGGTCCTTATTTTATTTACATCAGAATGCTACATTGAAATAAGAAAATGCCTTTGTATAATTATCGACTCTGTAGTCAACAATTACGTCTCTTTTTTCCTAGTTTCCTAGGCAGTCTGAACCCCCACCTAAAAAAATGTTACCTCCACCTGCAGTAATCAAGCCCCACCTACATGTTTCAGACGCGACCCTTACCTATAGATTAAAGTTGTGCTAGCGTCATTTACTTTTGAAGTTTGGCTGTAAATACAAGATTGGCTACAATAAAGGTCATTAACATAACATGAACCAAAGAACATCACCACGAACAAGTGGTGATATGCATGAAACAAAGAAAGTCTAGTGTGGTATATCTGTTTGACTTGCTATTACTGCTATCGAAGTTAGGTCAAATGGATTATGCCAACCCCCACCTACAAAAATTAACCCCCCTTCATGCTCTGCAACCCCCACCGCAAATCCAGATTTAGTTCAACCCCCGCCTTAAGCATTTTTTT
>JAOBRC010768783.1:0-10143 GCA_027575255.1 Scolionema suvaense | reverse complement strand
GACGCGTTTACGGCTCACTTTTAAATTGAAGCGATCAAGTCACGCACTTTCGTGGCAGGCCTTTGTTCGTAGAGACACGAAACGCGTACACGTGAGGCGCACTATATTTTTGAGCAGTACTGCATATCAGTTATGCAATTTGTATACTAAGCAAATAATTCAAGGGTATGCATCTCTGATAGAAGTGATTCAAACTTTTCTTAGCTACCTGCTGAAATGCACACCTGCCAGTGTTTTGCAACTGAAGTATTTCACATCTAACTGCTATCATTCAGGAGATACAGCAACTTTAATATGAAATGTTTAAATTTCTTTTTCTAAACTAAGAATTTCTTGCTGTAAATTCCTGATGAAACCCTAGAAAGCCTTATAGAATATTGAATGTATTCTGTAGAGTTTTATAATGCATAGGAATAGTTACCTAAAAATGGAGCTAATTGAATAATTGTTTCATGAAACCTTGCCAGAGACAGTGCCTGTACATTATTCTGTTTGTCTCATAACTTGTAGGCTGGCTGGACCCCCCTGATAATTGCTTCTTCTGCTGGAAGGATTAATATTGTTGCTGAGTTGTTGAGAAGTCATGCCAATGTAAATGCTCTCACTACCTCTGGTATGAGTGCTTTACATTATGCATGTTCAAAGAACCACTACAAGGTGAGGATGAATGGCATCTGCATGGCATGGTCAGGGTAGATCCCCCCCCCATTTTTGAGCAGGTCCCCTCATTTGAGCATTCTCCACCCCCTCCCCCCCACCTGTCTGCCACTAGGTCCCCCCTCATCCATCACTAGCTATGAATCCGTATTCAAAAGAATATAAATGTTCACATGGAACAAAAGAAAGCTATTACAAGAAAGCTACATCAAGTCAATATCTGGTGGATAACAGCTAGTTTGTAAAAAGATAATTATTGTAAATGCTGCAAGAAAATGACCATCTACTGTTACATCAGGATTTATTTCTGCTTCTCCCCCCCCCTCCCCTATTTTCACAAACAGCAGGTCCCCCACCACTTGCCTTCCCCCCCACCACATACTGTATGAGTTTAAAGTTGGGTCCCCCCTAGGCTCAAAATTTTTTTCCTTCCGAGGGAGGACACTATGAACTGTATGTGATTTTGTACTGAACCCTGAGCATCATAGCCTTTAGCAATTTAGCACTTACCTCCATCAGCTGGTGAGATTCAAACCCTCAAAAATTTTATCTGATTTGTTCTTATCTAAAGAGCTCGCGACCTCTCTTTAGATCAGGGATGGAAGTTTTCTGGAAGAAGCCGAAAATCCGGATGGTAGAATTGAGGCCTTTTTTTCAGGGTGGTGAAGTTTTAGTGGCATCCTCAGGATATGCTTCGCATTTCATTGTATTTAACCGTACTCAACCTGATAAAGGTGGTGAGACAGCTTCTGCTCCCTTCGGTATTTTTGAAATTGTGAGAATTTGTAACATCTTATCTTCCCTGGCATTGTATGATTGAGAAAAGAGTTCCAAAATTTTATCCCTTTTGTTCCCAGTGAAAATCTCGTTTTGGATCCTATTTCAAAAACATCTTGATCCCAATTTCATAAGTCAGATATTAATAGAAAGCACTCAACATTACTGCTCTTATGATACTCTAGCAGCATATTTTGAAAAGCGCTCTAAATTGCACTCAGGTAAGGTCACATCTCTTATGACGTCATAGACCACACCCTATTTCCCCGTTGTGCATTATGCAATGCTTCTACAATCCTGGTCAAAATAGTTTGGCACGCATGCGCATTTTTGCCATTTTCCGTACCGCAAGTAAATGAAGACAGGTCGACAAGTACCAAGCCGCCAATCAGGGCCGGAGGGTGGGTTTTGTTTGAGAGACTTACTTATTATGACTTTTGAAAAATCATCTTTTGGCATTCCTAGGGTATGTACAGGGTATGGTAGGGCTTGCTTTAGGGCGTGGCTTGGTTTTTTTAGTTTTTTTCAGGTAATTTAGAGAACAAAGGGCGTGGCATTCGGTCTACTAGCGTAAATTGCTAGAAACTGCTCTGAGAGTATAGACAGAGGTGCTAAACACCTGCAAAAAATTTCTTGAAGCTCTTGCAATGCAAAGTGCTTTTACAAGCAAAAGTGGTAAAAAGTGCATTTTTGATTTCGGTTGAAAAAAGCCTTTTGTGCCAAATATTTTGTCCAGGATTGTAGTTTGGGCAAAGTTATATCACTCTCTGATGAACAATTCCGACAAAAATACCACGTCTGCCTCCCCCTTTTGTCCCAAACAACACCAAAAAGCCCATGTTTAATAATATGGGTAATGTCATTAATGTTCTAAGATTGATTTGCACAGCTTGAGAGACCGCGAATTGATTCCTTCTGTGTTGCCCTAAACTTTAAGCAAGGAGTGCTTTAATTGAGAAAAATGCCTCCGACAAGTTCCGGATTACGGATCAGCGACCACATCCATCTCTGTTAGATAAGGAAAACATGGTTTGCATGATTAAATCAAAATGTTAATGAGTATGCCATCATGAAAATCACCTGTCAAGAAAATGTACAAATGTGAGCTGGCGCCAAAGTTGAGCATCAAAACAGAGGGTCCATACCAACAGAGTTGCAGTGAAGTAAAGTGTTGGATGTGCTCGGACATTACTAGTTGATCATAATCTTTTTGTAAAAAAATGGATTCAATTTATGCTTTGTACCAAGAGGCAGCCACATGGTACTCAAACTGGGAACGAGGGTACCGAGATTTCAGCCATGGTATAATGATGTGTATTTGCAGATGGAGATGTCAAACGGGCCTGATAGGAGTGATTCTCCGGTGTACAATAAAGCTGTACATTTTTCTGCAGCATTGACCACCTCATCATGGTCACCAAACAAATCGCCTGTTCCAAGTTCTGCAAATTTCTCTCAAACGGGAAAATGAAAACGAAACGGGAACACATGAACCACCACCAAATCCATAACTTCTCTTCAACTATCCCTTCATGTGTGCAGTAATAACATACTCACTGGTAATTTTATAGTTGAGGAACCACAACAAGCATGCAGCTACATTAGTAAGACCCGTTTGGTCAGTTTCCTTATCATATGAACCAGAAATTGATACGCACCAGGCGAAAAGTGCGCGATAATGGTGAAAACCCTAATTTTTCCAGAGGGTTGGGACACATGGCCGTTTCTTAGAGGGGATGTCTGAAAAAGGGGGTTGGCAAATTTAGAATTTTCTGGGGAGGTTGCCAGGAAAGGGGTGGGGAGTGATTTTCTGGGGGGGTGACACCATGAAGGACGTATGTGTTTATAGGGCAACACGGGACAACAATAACAAAATTGGTGAAGAAACCCAAACGTGCGCATCTCATGAAGAGTTTGATGCAATTCTTGGCACAAGAGGCGCTGCAAATTTGCCAAATGTGCTTGACCTTGGCGCAAACGAAGATCAATATCCACCAACTGTTAAAGAATGGGAAGGGGAAGTCAAGAACAAATACTGTTTCTGTCCAGGAACAGGTATTATTATTGCAGAAGGAACAGTCCCAGAGGGAAGAAGAATGCGATAAACAAAATCAGAGCTTTATGAAAGGGTTTATGGCCCAACAGTTGCAGCCAGATGCTATTGAACAAGAGAAGGACCATGAATTTTTGATACAGATGGTGAAAATTCTAAGTTCTACTCAGTAATTGAGATGTGAGATATTGGAAGGCAATGTAAAGGACTTGCTTATAAGACAGTCGTTGGTGCGTACGTCCGAAATGCAGAGTGCGTACACGGCGTACAGAAGTTCTTCATTCACAGGCTTTCATTTTACCAATGCCTCAATCAAGCCCTCATTATTGTAGCTAACTTCATTCTGCTGGGAGACGTATTATTTCGCGAACCCCAAACACGACTCCAGGACGCGTCGAATGCGCTCTTCCTGGTTAAACTTTAGCAGATCGAAGTTTGTTTACAAACGCAACTGATTTTGATTTCAGCTTTATTTACTTGAGACAAATAATGAGCACTCGCATATAACCTGTCAGTTGACCAGAATGTAATCTGAAATATTGCGCAAGCTGACATTCCAACGACATCTGTGCGAATTCCTTCGAATCGATTAGACAGCTCGATGATCACACTAAGTGCTTGTTCACATCACGATTCAATGAACGCTGGTGCCGGTGCAACTGTTGAACAGATCGGCACAGTAATAGTGACTGAGACTGTTTAGAAGATAGATTGAATCGACGCAAGATCAAAGATGCTTGATATAACTCATAAAGCGTTGTGACTGTCTGGTGGATGCATGGCGAGAAAGAAAGCTTGCTGCTGATTACAAGTTGAGTGTCGATTATGGTCGTATGCGATGGCCTACAGTCATCCAGTTTAGCTTGTACGCAAGTTGAAAGTGACTGTACGTACGTACGCCACGTATGGTAATTGTCGAAGCCTGTCGAGTACAGTGACCTGTTTTGTTCGGAAGAAGTGAATTTTGTAGCATTAGTGGAGGAAGTGGAGTTCTTTCTTTTCTCCGCCATTTTTTATATTTTTTGAAAGTTAATTACACGCCTTACATCTTTTTTGTTTGATTTGCTTGACACTTCCAAATATATTGATGCTCAGATTTTGCATGTTCCAAAATGATCGGCATACCTTTCCTTCTTTAATGAATAAGCCAAACATATCTTAGCTTTAAACTGTTTAGAGCAAGGAACTTCAATGTAGACTAGGTTTTTCTTCCAGTGTCTGTGTATACTGTAGGTCTCACACTTATGTTCGGTTACACGCTTCTTTATAAGAAAACAGTTTTATAGGCTAAGGCTCAATTTTCTTAGCAAATGACTCAAATCCAGGCTGAAATTCTCTTAAATACTTTGCTTTTTCAGGATCAAATTATCTTAATTTTTTTCTTAAACTGTTCATCTATCTTTGATATTTAAGCCCTCAGCCAGTGCTGTACTTCACGAGGAACTGTTTTTAGTAACAGAAAGATCTATGTGCGATGCAAATTTAGCATTGTAGCTATAACTGCCTGCGCAAAACTTTTTAACATGGGTTACTTTGATCCATGACGCTTGATGTCTATTACTCATTTGGTAATTCTTGTTTTTGATGGTAGACAAATGCTCAGCATGAAAGAGTTCCTAGAATTAAGAAATCCAAATTCAAAACTTGAGCCTGGGGATTTCCTGAACATTTTCTTAGAATTTTGGCATTTTTTTGGCTGGTTTTCTTATAAAGCGTTTTCTTACAAAAAAAGCATGTAATTTATGCATTGTGCTAAAACATAATTCCATAATTCCTGATTTTATGCAACTTCAGGCATAACCTAGCCTGATGATCTGGAAAATCAGCTATATGCTTCTAGAAAAAACAGGTGATGTCTTGGCCATTGAAAACACCATATGTGGTCTTCATAGCTACAGGACAGTCTAGGATTTTACCTGAGGTTTCCTCAACACCATTATAAAAAAAAATGATCGACAAATGTAAGACACTTAGATCTAACTGAAATCAAAGATTTGTTTCTCAAAGTTTTGTTAAAACTAGTTAACCCTTCCCATGCCGAGCCTACAAGCCTGTTTTCACCAGATTTGGCCCTTTTTGGAGATAGTTTTTGAAGGAATTAACTTTGCTGATTCGGGTTCTAACTGAAACCATGGGTCGCGTCGCTCCTGGGTGTCCACCCAGGGGTCCCAGTTCAATTTAATCCCCTTCCCCATGCCATCCTGACTATAGTCTGGATTGGCACGGGTAGGGTTAAAGTGTCACCATCTCTGCAGCTTGCATTGATCAGCCCAAAACCTCTCTCGCATTGTACCCTACCAGATGAAAGTGCCTTGCTAAACTTTTTTCCGCTCTTGATAGTGCATCAGTAAATGTGTAAGGTTTTAATAGCCATGTCAGTAAATGGATATGCTCCATCTCCAAGAATTAAAGGCCTTATTAGAAGATTTTCAAATGAACCGTGTGGTTCCCATAAAATCTCACCATTTGAAACAGCTGGAAAACACAATGTATTGTGAAGCACCCTTTCATCGTGAACACTTTCTATGAACCCAGTTGCTAAATCTAAAACCATCAAGTTAGCGCCCACGACGGCTTGCCTGTTGATTGCGTACTGTTTGTTTCTACTAAAATAATCATATTTACTATCTGAAGGAGGAGCTACAAATTCCACATGAGTGCCATCAATTGCACCAACAACTTGAGGAATCAGGCAGCCAGTCTCTAATTAAAGTTTTTGAATTTCATTGGCAATCTCTGGTCCGTTTGCAGGGAATTTTATGAATTCTAGAGCTACTCTCCGCATCTCGGCAACAAAAGCCTGAGTCACTTTGATCGGTGTACTCTTTGTAACACCAAATATGTTACTAACCTTTCGAAAGGAATTGCCGGTAGCCAGCCTCTATAGTGCAATCGCGACCCGCTTTTCGATCGGGATCGGCTGCCGGAACTTTGTAACCTGCCTTGTCATATTTTGCACTAGCAATTCCACAATGTATTGCAATGTAAGCAGCGAAATTCGAAACTCTTTAGCTAGTTGTTCGTTATATATTTCCACGTTTCGGTTTCCCAAAGAATTTCCCACCCATTCTGATTGTAAATCATTTGCCAATATCTTCGCTCACCCTGCAAATACCGATTGTTGGAAAAAAGAGGTGCCAGATTAAGATATACCGTTTCTGACACAACTGGATTCAATTCAAGTAGAAACGTCTTTTTCTTCGCTCAATTCACCTCTTTTTCTGCTATGTTTTGATAGTAACTAATAGTAAAAGTGTCTTTCTCTGATTCATGGTTAGCAGCAATCTCAGACCGACTTCTGGTTGTCGAATTGCCTATCTGCACCATCTGCCTTGGAACCGGTATCTAATTTACATCTCTTTTGAAGTAGTGCTTTAGCTTATAAGCAGCCAGGGAGAAACCCTGTGTGTTTTTTTTGAAATCTTCATTGTGATGTGACCACCCGCATAACCCCAGTTTATGAATGTGAGGATCACACGCTAGTAAGGAATTGTAACCTATCAGTGTTTTGCCAACTATATCGAAAATATTTAAAATAATCATTCATAAACATTTCCATGCACATACAATGTTATTTATCAAACTTTCTTTGTTGGTTTCGCAAGGGAAATAATACGCAATATGCCCTTTCATTACTTGTAGAAAATGTTAAACGTTGTCTTGACAAAAGAGGTGACGCTGGTACACTTCTAATAGATTTATCAAAAGCATTTGATATCTTAAGCAACAAGTTATAGATCGCAAAACTGCATGCTTATGGGTTTCAAGAAGATGCATTAAAATTATTTTTATCATACCTCATGCCAACCTTGGCATAGCACGAAAATTAGCATTAATCTTTTAGTTCTTGGAGAGAGTTAATTTTTGGGGTTCCCCGGGGGTCAGTTCTCGGACCACTCTTATTTAACGTATTGATAAACGACTTATTCTAGAGTTGCTACTAGATGGTTTAAATTAAACAACATTAAGTTAAACAAAGGCAAATTTTATTTTATTCTTTTTGAATGTAACCGAAAAACTTCTAACTAAATATTAGTGATGAAAAGCTATCTGAAAGTGACTGTGAGAAGTTACTCAAACTTGACGACGAGCTAAAGTTTAAGAAACATGTGTCAGAACAATGCCGCTCTGTGGCAAAAACATAAACGTGCTTAGAATGTCCAGAAGGATTACACTTGTACAAAAACAAACTATTTGAAGCAGTGATGGAGTCACTATTTAATAATTGTCCCCGTGTGAATGCTTTACAGCAGAACTTTAAGGAGGAAAATTCGTAAACTTCATGAAAGATCATTGAGAGTAGTTTATAGAGACTGTGACTCCAGTTTTGAAGATCTTCTCAAAAAAGACAGGTCTGACTCCATTCACATTAGACATGTGAAAGTTTTGATGCTTGAGATGTATAAAACAAAGGTACGGGTATAGCACCACCATTTTCAGGCCATTAGACTCTCACTACTTACTGCCCACTAAGAAACCAACCAGACTGGTTTCCAGAAATCGAAAACTTCTTTGTATGAGTCTGAACCCTTAAGATGTCTAGGGCCTAAGATTTGGGAAATTCCCCCAGCGGATATCAAACATGCTGAGAGCACCAGTGAATTTGAAATGAAAATAAATTGCATACCTGATCAATGTCTTGGCAGGTTATGCAAAGATTTTATCTCAATCTGGGTTTTATATGAGGTTATTGTTGATATTTAAACAATTATTTTTATATGTGGATTTGTTGAATTTGTTAGTTCAGTCAATTGTGTACTTGGTTCTACTATTTCATTCTTTTGTAACTTCTTTACGCACATTTTTATGTGTACAGCGAACAAAAAGTAAAGAGTTAATAATAATAAATGGGTTTTTGACAGGCTAGTGTTGTCGGGCTGTTGTATATATCAGCTCTGCTCTTTATGATCTACTAGAAAAGTAATCCCAGAATGGTGGGTTATAGAGATACTTGTTGGGGCTTTTGAACTCCGGCTTTTCACTAGCATTTTGTCCTGGAACATCCATCAATAGATTTTTCTGACAATTTGTGTAAAGGTCAAGACCAATTAATCAAAACAAAGTGATGAAGCGGGAATTTTGACAAAATTTATGTCTACAAATGGCCATTTTTACGTTTTTTTGCAAAATGTTTCAAGATACAGTCATTACATTTGTGTAAGTTTGATGCGAAACTCCAGAATAATTTATAGTGTTTATGTTCTGGATGATGTCTGTGTCATATCTGGCAAAACTCTCGTTCAGCTTACAGGAAGCAATTAGATTTCAAAAAAAAGGCCATTTTTAGAGTTTTTCCTGATTATCTCAAGGCCACTTTATTACTTTTTTTTTCAATTTTTGATGTGAATCTCAGGAGCAGTATACCTATGTATAGTAATGGGTCATTGTTAAAGTTTGAAGATCTGGCCTCCTATTAAACACTTTTAGTAATGCGATTGACAAGATAAATGCAATTATTTTTCAACTACATTGCACCTGTCTCGCTGCAAATGTTCGTAATCTGTGCCAAGAATAAATGACTTTCTTTATAAACCATCCTTTCGGAACAGTTAGGATGTTATGGCGCTAGATAAGGAGCAATACTTTGCAGTGCTTGTGCGTCGATAATTCCAAGATCCTCAAATGTTCTTTTACAGAATTATCGATCATTAGTAACAGACCGCGTAGTTTGTCAAAGCTTGTTTGGATATGCAGCCGGCTCATGATAATCTTATTCTAGACTGAACAGTGTACTTATTTGTTGATGACTGCTTTTTATGGACATAGATGTTTAGGTGCTTTATTCTGCACAATGTAAATATGTATACCTAAAATATTGTTTGTGGCTATAACCTCCTAAACATCCACCTCTTGAGAAAGCGTTTATAGACCGTCGGATCGGGGCCGGAAAATTGAAATTGAGTTTCCGGAAGATGGACCGAATGCTGTTTCCATTTTTGAGTAGCCATGTATCCCTAGTTATCATTTCAAGTAGGTATCAATCCTGAAAGTCCAGCTATCCATGTAATTTGACCAGGATTTTAGGGGATACTTTTGCGTTAATGGTTAGACTAAGAAAGGGGGTGGTTCCACAACTCTAGTCTTATATTTTTTTTTTACTGCGAAAAAATTCCTTAACCCATAGCCGCACATTTTTTAGAGTATGATCAGAATTGACGCACGCATCTTCTGGCACAAATTTGATCGTTGTACCTATAGCATGGGGTGTCACGTGGCCATTTTTTGACAGGGGGTAATGTCATTTTTTCCAAATTTTCGGGTTTTCGGCTCTTATTTCACTTCTGTTCAACCGTTTCAATGATTTTGGTCCTAAATGATTGCTTTCAATGAGCTCTTTCAGAAAATATCATATTTGAATAATGACCAGCGTAAAGTGGGCCTACGAAGGTTGCCTACGGAGGCAGCCTTCACATGAAAATACATTGTACAAACACTTCTTAGCAAGGCAGCCTCCCATTCAGCCTTCACTGAAGGCTGCCATGAAATTACACGAAAAAAACTGTAAGCTACTTAAGAGCAAAAAGTCAGTCGAAGGTGAAGGCTGATGCAGAAACACTCCGGAAAAGTGATTATGTCTAATTAGAAGTGAAAGCCGTTTAAAATTTAAAGTAAGCTACAAGAAAAATAACCAGAAAAGCAATTATCTGCTGATTAAA
>JAOBRC010768672.1:0-10143 GCA_027575255.1 Scolionema suvaense | reverse complement strand
GTTTCAGATTGTATCAACGACATTGCTGAGATGCCGTTTCAACATGATTAATTTGCTGCAGCGTTTAGATTACACTATGTAGGAGTCGCTGTATGCTGCTAATTTTGCTTATTTAACGCCTGACTGTCCTGAATAGATTGTTTTTTATTTGTCCTGTTTGATAAGAAACTGTAAATTTGACCTAGAGGCTCATTATTTATTTTTTTTTTTTTTTTTGTGATACTCAGTCTTGTTCATACGTAGATTCTTCCCAGACGACACTCTATAAAACCAATACAGGATTCATGTGCAATTATGAAACTTGATTATCATAACAAAGCTTTCTTCAAAAAAAATACAGCCCATCAAAAAAATCATCATTCGCATTTACCTTTGCGAATTGTAAGCTGTATTATGTACTGTATTATATTACAGTGCAATCTGTCTCAAGTGGATATGGTCTAAAGCGGACACCTCTATAATACGAACACATTTCTTGGGAACGGAATGATTTCTGGTCAGCTTGCATTCTCTATAAAAGCGTACACTTTTTTCGCCCAAATGGTGTCCGCTTTAGACGGATTCCACTGTATACCAAATATCATCATCTTTGCCGAAAATGGCATTCTTATGCAGTACCATCATTTAGAAGATTTGAGCGTCTTCACAACTTATAGTATTGTTGGTCTAAAGCCTTTTCACTGAAGGCCCTGAAGCGCAGTCTGGAGTTGTGTTAGATTGACGCTAATTTTCAGACAAACTTGAGGCTCTCGCTCTCACAAAGTTGTTATGAAATAAAAGGAGTGTAGTAATAGAACTAAGATTTACTCAGTCCTCAGTCCCTTATTGCTTTTACCAAAACTACTGCACCCCTGACAAATAATGATGATTATGCGGTACGAGGATTTGGTTATAGCGTTTACACGCCTTTTATTATAAGCACTGCCAGTCTCGATTTCACCAATATCTTCGCATCGATGAATGAAAGAAAGTGCACTCAGCGCAAAAGTCTAGCTACAATCCTGGACAAAATATTTTGGACAAAAGGTTTTTTCAGCCAAAATCAAAAATGCACTTTTTACCACTTTTGCTTGTAAAAGCACTTTGCATTGCAAGCGCTTCAAGAAATTTTTTGCAGGTGTTTTAGCAACCTCTGTCTATAGTCTCAGTGCAGTTTCTAGCAATTTACGCTAGTTGACCTAATTCTACGCCTTTTGTTCTCTAAATAACCTGAAAAAATTAAAAAAAAAACCAAGCCACGCCCTGAAGCAAGGCCTACCACACCCTGCACATACCCTAGAAATGCCAAAACATGATTTTTTCAAAAGTCAGAAATAGTAAGTCTCTCAAACAAAACCCACGCTCCAGCCCTGATTTGCGGCTCGGTACTTGTCGACATGTTTTCATTTACTTGCGGTACGGAAAATGGCAAAAACGCGCATGTGTACCAAACTATTTTGACCGGGATTGTAGTTCACTCAAATCCTTGCTTGCAGTATAGTTGATTCATGGATGATATGCATAACTACCATCAAATCACCAGTTGAGGCTGGAATTGTCAAAATTCTAAGCACCACCGAAGCTCATTTTCAATTTACCAGTGCTTATAAAAAAGCCGTGCAATGGTACCAGGGAAAATATTTAAGATCTGTATGTTTGAATTTGGGATTATACACGAATGTCCTAAGAAGCCTATGCGCATAACCTCTCTGTGTTGCGAAAAACTTAATCACTGGCACGGAATTTGGAACTTCTCCAACAAACGTCTGAAAAATGCTTATATTTCCGGAACTAGGAAACCGTGCAACCATGCAGGCATCCAAAGGACTTTTTTTCGAAAGCAAATAAACGGAGATGTTTAACGCATTCTCGTCGAAGCTTAATCATCTGATCATCTGCGTGTGGGTCAGTAATATGCCTCTTTTGACGCAAATTCCATGTGTATTTTGTACAGGATTATAAATAAATTTGCAAAAGTCGGCACAAACGCAACCTATCACCTTGTCAAAAAATGCCTAAATTTTAATGTTTTAACTGGGAGGGATTGCCAAAAAGTAATTCTAAATAGCTTGACGGCGATGATTTCAATATCACCGTCCTGGTCCCTAGCTTACCATAGTTTCAGTCCACCACATACGTTTAATGATGTCGTTTTCAAATATGAAGGTTTTGTATTGAATTCGCACTTACAAGTCAACAATATATGTGAAATTCTATAAATTGATAAGTCAGATAGGAATAAACTATGGACATAAACTGTTGAGGCAATGGAGGTACTTTTGTCTATTCAATAGTTCAATAAAGAAACAGATATTTGCGCGAAGCCTATACATTTCCCTTATCAAATTTAGTACTGAAACCAAACAACGATCTTAAATTTTTAAGGTCGTTGAACCAAATTAAGCTAATGCTTAATGAGATACGCGAGTTTACCTGGACGCTGTGTGTGAAGAGCCCTGTCAAAATGCCATCCCGTCTGCACATCGCATTCGTATATTACCTACAAGTTGTGATCCCCGCCCTCCCGAGCATTTCATGCATCAAAAAGCGAGGGCGATTGTGTTCTTACTTGCAGAAAACTGAAGTTTTGTGATCACTGTTGTATTATGTATTTTGGATTTACGCCCTATTTCGTTTGGGCAGGGGTAACTCCTCCCCCCCCCTCACACACACAAAAAAAAATCAAAACCACAGAAAAAAATGAGGCAGATTAAGGAGCTACCATTTACTTAGAGCCAAAAGTTTTGATAGCATCCTACGGCGTGCGATGTCTCGCTCGGATCCAGAACGAAATCGCACCTTATAAGGTATGATTTACGCTCGGATGTGCATTGCATTCATTGTTTGAAATCACTCATGCGTGGACGAACGTGTGCCACACCTCTCGCTCATAGGGGTACACTAGCTGTTGTGTGCTATCGGAATGATGTGCTATTATAGAGTGCATTGTGACAAAATCTCATGCGTGTAGCTTACTTGGCTTCGGAAATATGCAAATTTTGTGACAGTTGATTGGTGAAGTCATTTATTTCCCTTTTATGAATCGTGATAAAAAAAAGTACCCCTTAAAAGTAACAATGACGCGGGAAAAACCTGTCTGAAGATATAAAAAATTATTTCTATTGCTATTTCATTATTAACCCTATTTGAACTGGCAAATATTTTACGATATTTCCTGAACGGCAAGAGCTTAAAACCTGAAAGGTTTTAACAAAATTTTATTGTTTATATGATGAAATAAGAACCATTTTGAAATTTTATGATCTTCTAGTTTTGGGAACGTTTTTGCAGGTACTGGGGCCAATTTTTACACAAACTTTGACCTTCCGATACTAAAAACGCCATGAACATGACAAAGGCTGCTTGAATAGTATACGCCAATAGAAAGTAATCATTATTTAGAGAAACTTGAAATACGTTTGAAGAAATGAGCTTTTTTGGTTCAGGATTTATGGCCCGGTAACGTTTTGGACAATCTTTTCAAAATTTCGCATACATAGTAGGAAATTTTGCTGACGTCAGCAAAATTCGTACTTTTTAGCAGACTCTCAGGCCACTATCTAAAACTGATCCTGTTCCTGCACTTTTGTGCCAAGTTTCACGCTTTCGCCATCATGCTTTGTTCCCAAATTAGGGTGTGGCGTAGTTTGTCCAAGAGTCCAGTGCAAATAGGGGTTAAACCAACTTCCTTGGCTAAACGTGCTATGCTCTAGCTATCCAATAATGGCTGAGGTAAATTCTGCTGTTTTTGTGTTCCAATTTTATCAGGGAGATAAATTGGACCAAAATTTTAGTCATTTTGTAGATTGTTTTAACATTGTGAAACGAAAAAGACTTTTTCCTTCGCTATGTGTCCATGAACCACTTGACAAAACAACAATCAACAAACAACAAGGAGAGTCGAACTTGAGATAAATCAGAAGTGCTTCTTCATCGGGAAGACCAAATGACTTGAAATTTTGTATGAGTAATCATTTGGCATTCAACTTTTAAGAAAAAATACACTGGTATCAATGCTTACTCTCAGTTTGCTTCAGATCAATCGCGAAGGAGGCCTACCAAGAATATGCCATTGGCGCTTGATTGGCGCTTGATTGGCGCTCTTACCTATGCAAGATATGACGTAGCTGTGATAGAATACACCGACAAACTTTTCATAACATCTGAACCAATTATCTAAATGAAGTGAAACTTGGATACAATATGCAGGAGAATAAAATTTTAAAATTCAGGAAGATTTACACCAACCAATGAAGCTGTTCTAAAGTTATCGTGAAGCTTATGAGTGGGAAGTAAATATACCTCCCAATAACAACCAAATTACAGTGAAACCCTTTGGTCCATGTGCAGTGCACATTCGCTAGAGCGGGAACATAAGCGCACCAATAGCCAATAGGCGTGAACAACGGGGCGAGACTTTTTCACCATATATGGTCAACTGCATAGCTTGCCTCGTATTGAACATATGTGCCAGATATGGGCCGTAGTTAAATGTTTATAGAGAGCCCAAGGACATTTAACCCTACTGCTACTGGGCTTTTTTAGCAAGTGCCTGTTGAGTACCTATCAGACCATGAAACCAATACAGTACCATAAAACAGTCTTTTATGAGTACAATAAACTAAAAATGTGGCTTTCTGAGTTCCTAGAAGTGCCTCAGATGAGAGTTTTGTGAGATTTATTGTTTGATATTTCGTTCATCTTGAAGAAAAGTCATTCCTCGAAACGTTTTCTACCTGCAGCGAATCTTAACATTGTCCCTTGCCCAAAAAAACTCATGCATCTTTGGAGTAAGTCTCTTGAAGTGCAATAAAGTCAAATGGCGGTTCCAGATGCTATGCTTGAGGTACAGCAAGAAATTTTGATGAATGATGCATCGGATCTCGGGGGAATTTTTTGGTACTTTTCGACCTAAATAAAACCTTGTAAAAAATCTCACTGCTGTACCAAATCGACTCAAAAATGGGAAATCAAATTTATAACATCGTATTCAGTATGAATACATCGTACTCAAACTAAGAAGTGTCTTTAACGGGGCAGGATCCGATAACATCGTTGAAATTGAAAGTGTTGAGATTATTTATGGAGAGAGTACCAGTATTGCAACTGGGATTCCAAATCTGAAATGTTTCGTCCATAGGCACTGCAAAAGAATCATAGCTTCACCTTTATGCTCAATTCTTGAATTTCGTTTTCCACCCTTAAATTCAGATCCTGGTGAAACCCTTATGTTTTCAATTGGCAAAAAGCATAAGTGTTATATGAAGACTGAGTTATAAATGTATAAGACGTATATTGTGGTTGTTTGCATGTTGATTACTGGTACTAATTTTGCTTAAAACATTAACATGTATTTTTAGACCCGTAACGGATCCTGCCCCTTTAAAAACGGTCTTGAAATGTGTTGCCAAAAAATTCTCCGTCGATCAATATACAAAAATGGAGAAATTAGGGTTATATTGCAGCCTCATCAGAAACATTGTGAGAATGATTGCTAGCGATATTGAAAGCACTATTTACACGTTTATATAGAATTAATGGACCGCTCTCCTCCACATCTAATGTTAATAATCCTCTTTCAATATTTCTATTTTTTCACGTTTTCACGCTGTCGTAGCAACAATAATTACCCATAATGCACTTCTTCATACACTCTCCTTAAATTTGCTATGCCTAGAAGTAATTCCCCATTACACAAAATAAACAAATTTGATATTGATAAACTGCTTTTCTGGTGTTCTATTCAAAAATTTCTCTCTTATAGTTACACAGTGCTTCATACCCAACATCAAGCGCGTTAAAATATCATACTACCACTCGGTAACAAGTTTATTGCCAGTTGCTGCAGAGTCAAAAGATTAGTCGCCTTCTAATTGATCTGTAGACAGGGGCGTCTATTGTCGCGATACCAGTTTAAACGCCTTGCGAATGGTTGAAAAAGGCGTTTAGTTTAGTCGTTTGCAATGTACAGCGTCGGGAGGTGCAAGGCATCGTCTGCACGTTGCGTATCAAACGTTTCACTGATGCATGGCTCCCTGCTACCTTGCTGTGCTGCTGCAGAAGTCAGAGTTCAAAGCATCTTTCTCAAGAGTGTTGATCAAGTCATCGCAGCTCATTTATCTTTTTCAACAACTCAGTTGGGAGAAGCATACCTAAAACTATGATCAAATTATTCTGTTGTTGTTTTTTTTTTTTGTTGTTGTTGTTGTTGTTGTTATTGTTTTTTTTTTCCTGCACAGCCGCTGCAAATGGAAGTAAGGTAGTAGGTGATCCTTGAAAAGCTTTCTGGAGAAGCGCTATTGCACGTTAGTAATGTAAGGGAGTCTTCCGTTTCAAGGTTGTGTGACAGGGCTCAGGATTGTTTCAGGGGATAGCTTGGTGTTTTTTTTATAATTTTTCAGGTACTTCAGAGAACGAAGGGCAAAGAATTCACTCCACTGACGTAAATCTTAGAAATTGCATCAAGAAACTTGATGCAAGTCGCTGAATACCTTCAAAATATTGAAAGCAACTTTGAACCCAATCTAATATCGTCAGAAATTGTAACGAAATTGTCCATTTTTCTAATTCGATTGGAAAATAGGGCCTTTTAGTCAAATACTTTATCTAAAATTATAGCATAAACAAAAATGTCAGTTTTTTTGCAATAATGCCAGGTTTGATTTGTGGAAGATTGCCGTCTTTTTTCTTTCTTCAAGTCTGTTAAATTGATTTTTGGTTATGGGTCTCTATCGACGTAAAATTTGTCACATCACACATCCATGCGCTCTTAGAGACCCTACTCCATGTGTTGGGGAGCCAACAAAAGACCCTGATATACTTGTAGAAAACGATTTTCGGTATGGTAAAAAAGCCTTCAAAAGCATGGCTGAAACATTTATTGCAGGAGAAAGGCTACTGTAGTTCCTAAGATATCTCTGTTCAAATAGAGGAGAACTTTGACATGCTGTCTCATTATTTTGAGTGTGCATGAGGCATGGTTAGATCAAGTCTAATTATCCAATCTTACTTGTCAAATTGCTCATGTATGTGTAAATTTATATTTTTTGTGATTAAAGGGACAGTGGAAATATGTTGCTTTTAGCGGGTCAATGAACCAGTTAAATGTTTAATAAAGGACTCAGAAATGGTTCTTTATGCCGTCACTGAAGAGCAAAATTGAGTATCAGAGGAATTTAAAAAAAATCAAACTTTGGAGCAACATTGAAGAAAAACCAATAAACCTTTTTACTCGAATAAAAGCTGATATCAGCGTTTTTGCAAGATCTACCTAAGATTTATCTAAGCTGATAAAAAAAAACATGTATTTCATATGGGACATTCCTTGTATGTTGCTATGACTGTTAAGGACATTTTTCTTTCTGTATGGTCATGCCAAAATAAGCATATTTATTGAGGATTTGGGCGATTTTTAGGAGATTGCAAGGGACTTTGATATACGAATTTGGAAACACTCAAGCTCCAAAAATTGAGGTCGATAATATTAAATGCCCACTGCCTCGCTGGTGACATGTTGGTGGAAATAAGGAAATAAAATACTATATATATTGGATTCCGTGCAAGCAGAGATGTGGTATGGCATATCTCTGGCGGAGCGTATCGATAGACATGGAGACATGAGTAGACATATCAATTACCAGTGAAGAGCAGATGCCAGGTCATGACTGCAAATCGCGCCTGCCCTGTTCCCCTCCCCCAGTCAGCTTTTCCCAAACATCTTCAGATCAGATAAATGTCTGGCTTGGAATTTGGTGAGTTTTCCCATAATTAGTTTGCAACATGCAAGGCATTGGATTTGCGATGTCAGTTCATCGAATCGGCTTGATGGTGGTAGAGCTACTTTATGACTTTTTTCACAAGTGTTTTTTGTCTGTAACCATAATAGGAACATTCCCCTTGCTTGCCACGTTTCAAAAGGAACGATGACTTTGCCTGCGACTATAGATGAAAAATTGTTATTTAAGTAACATGTAGCCAAACATCCTTGGTGTGGCCTCATCATACAATACAGGCCACCAACAGAGGCTCCACACTGTTTTCTGAAGCAGAATTGTGATTCTACATAAAATCGATGTCCATGTAAAACTTTATACGCCCAGCTGCAGTAGTTTTAAAACAAAATATCACAGAGGAAATGATGATAATGTTGAATGTAATAATCGACTTCCGTCACTTTGAACAGAAAAACATTTAAATTCAATATGGACGTATTTGCAAAGTCTCCTGTGCGTAGAACCTGTCCCTCCCAACAGACATGCACTGAACCCGTTCACTTTACCTATCATTTTCCACTGCCTCTGTTCTTGTAGTCGATTTCTGTATCCTGTAACACTAGATAAGTACACGTAGTTAGATGTCAACAAACTATTTGAGACGAGATTATCTGTTTCTGTTTTCAACTCACAAATCTTCTTTCAGATCAATAGAAAATTATGTTCATGGTAAAAATATAAACAAAAATATTTCACATCTCATCAACAACACTTGTGTCAGTTTTAAATAACACACACTAACGTCACGCTATGTGTGAATGTAACGAAACACTGTCTCGACAGAACAATAATATATTATACTACATTCCAAGACATCACTCAGAGGGCAAAAGCGTACGATATCTGTAATAAATCTAATCCTTTGGGTTCTAAGGGGGCGCTTATTACGGAGAGACATTTAACAGAGAAGGTATTTAGTTAAAAAAAAAAAAAACAGGCTACGGATCGTAAGCTATTGAAATTTTTGCATTGCTTTGTCAGAATAAATTATTCCTTGCACGACTCACTATCAGATAATAGTGAAAATTTCCTGCATTTTCTTCGCCAATTCAATTGAAGATACCAACTTACTAATATCCGTTTGATCGTTTTTTCCCTCGCTTTTTCATCACATCGGAATTTTATCTATTTGTTCTTCTAAGAAAGAGTTTATTAGAGGGGAACTTTAAATAACAGAAGCTGTTTCTTAAATCCCTATCAAGCATAATGATTTTTGATACGCTTATAACTTAGACAGAGAGTTTACAATTCGATTCATTGGCTTGGAGCTTACGGGACAAACAAATCGAGCAAACATTGACTATACATGTTTCATTAATTTACACGATCTTATCTTCTAAAGTTTCAACGTCGATATTGGGCAACATATACTACATTCCTTGAATCAATGATATGGATAAATTGAAGAGATGAGAACAAACTCAAGTACGGAGCATAAAACTTATTTGTAATTCGTAAATGCATTACTTTTCACACCATCACGATCACGTTTTTTGCCATGTTGGCAAGCTCAGCTTGCTGCATGGCTTATTGTCTAACCTGTGCGTATGATGTTTTATCTTTTTGGTATAGGAGAGCTGCAGAATATGATTGGTGGAATTCAAGTGGTCGTCTTACTGAAAGCACCTATTCCAATGAGTTATTGCATGGCTAGGATGAGCGTTCATCGTAAGTACCACGTAGTTCTGAAGCATATAAAATATCCATGTGCTCTAAAATACTGTCACGCTGTAGATACACTGTATGAGTTGAGAAAAGCCAGCATGGCATTTAGTGACAACTATTTCTAGTTATTGTGTGTTTTTCCGTCTTGTTTTCCTTATCTATTTCGTATTTTGTTTGGTTTTTATGTTTGTTTTAACCGTCTTCTGCAGCTAGCACTTCCCTTAACCGTCCAAAATTTTGAATCCGAAAATTTAAGAATTCAAACGCTATCCAGGCCACAGAAACAAAACTTAGGGAACTACTGCTATTTGTTCTATCTGGGGAGATTTTTTGATTAGTAAGTTAAGCACTTTCGTAGGGTAAGGACTTGATTTTACAATCACCTATACATATAACACTCATACTTGTTGTGGGGCATGCAAAATTTTGGTGCTATACGGTATATGTTTTTCCAAAACAAATTCAAAGCAACTTCAAACTCTGGGAAAAAAGTGAAATCTTTGATTAGAAACCAGATGTAATTGAGTTCATTTCACATGATGTTGTTTGGTATCGAATCAGATACTATTGGATGTCACTGTGAAACCTTCCAATCATCACTTTCTTCATTTCTTGATAATCTACATTAGTCATCTGATAATGTTTTGCAGTAGTCATCATTTGGTCAGTGGTCACACTTCCCAAAACAAGTTAGATGGTTAACTGTTACATTCGATCATCAATGCAA
>JAOBRC010768671.1:0-17224 GCA_027575255.1 Scolionema suvaense | reverse complement strand
AATCATAGTTCCCTCTGCCATTAGAAGAGAAATGGGCAAGATCCTCCACACTGGCCATATAGGCATTAGCAGAATCAAAGCTCGAGGGTTTCAAACCCTATATTGGCCAGGAATTGATGCTTACTTAACTGATTTAGTCTCTTCATGTTCAGCCTGTCTTAACCATCGCAACCAACAGCCGAAAGAGCCGAACATGTCTCACGAAATCCCTGCTGTGCCTTGGACTAAGTCGGAACCGATATTTTCCACATCCACAAAAAAGACTACTTGCTTGTAGTAGACTATACAACAAATCATTTCCATATCAGTCAACTCCCAGACATGACTAGTAACTCCATCATTCAACACAAGAAAGCTATTTTTGCCAGGTACGGTGTCCCTAAACAAATTATCTCTGATAATGGTCTAGACTAGCATAGTCCATTTCATCAGATCTATGTTCGAGAGCCAGAGTGTGATAAGCGAGAAATGCAAGAGTCAATCAATACCCCCGGAAGAGAAATGGGCTAGTAGGTATTGGATGAAACAGCCGATACGCCAATTAAGAGCTCCCACTATGCCGGGCAGAATCCTGCCCGGTGCGAAAACAATAGAATTTGAATGGCTCGACACGCAAGCATTGTATTTTGACTAATAAATACGGGGGTATCAACAAGAGCTGTTTACTGTCTTGCTGCAAGAGAACCTTGAATACATCTAATTAAAAATTCATCTTGTTGCACCCCCGCTCAAGCTATTTCGTAAACAATCTGGCGCATGGACTGCAGGTAGTTCCCGCTCAGAATCTGAGAGCCAATACCTTCTAGTTGCTTTTTCTTTCTCCTCTCCTGTTATGAAGAGTCTCATTTGAATTTGGCAGCAGTCAGAATACAAACTGGTGGTATATTTTTTGGGGTTTTAGAGAAAAGCGACTAAGCTAGTCTAATAATGGTCCAGAATTTTCTTCACAGCTGTATCAACAATTTTGCAAATCTTGGGACATTCAACATGTTACCAGCAGCCCTTGATTTCTCAAGAGTAATGGACTAAGCGAGAGAACGATTCAAACCATTAAACGATCCTTAAAAACGGCCCTTCTGGCTGGTGAAGACCTTCATCTAGCTCTATTAGCATTGAAAACATCTCCGATGGCTGAAAGTCAATCTTCTCCTAGCATTATGTGCTTTGGTCGTCACCTACGTACATTACTTCCTTCTTTCATTCATGAGAGCTCTGAAAAGCATCATGTGAAAACACCTTCAGGTTCCAATTTCCAGGGGAGAGAGCTTCCAGACCTCAAACCAGGCGAAGCAGTTCGTATACGCGACAACACTGCCTGGAGCAAGAAAGGAACAGAAATAAGAAAAAGGGATGAACCACAGACATACGACATCCGAATGCCAGATGGTAGCATACTTTGTCGCAATCGCAGACACATCCTACGGGCCGAGAACGATTCCGAATCTCATTCTGCTAGTGATCGTTCGTTGATAGATGAAAAGGACAACAACAGTGAAAATCAACACTTTGGAACAATACCTGCTGGTTCACCTGTTCAACCGAAGAAACAAACACGTTCAGGACGCCAAATTGTACCACCGAAAAGATTCGCCAACTATCAAATGATGTGAAGAATAACTTAAAATGAACATAAACTGGATGTGTCGTTAGATTTATTATTACTTGAAAAGGGGGATGTGATATACTCATGCTTGCCTGTGTCATGTGCTAGTGATTATGCCTTGTGTGCTTAGTCTCCTGCCCTGTTAGCAAATGTCTATGTATTGTCAGCCTGTGTCATTAGTCATGTCCATTAGAAAACTGTAGCTGTCAAGGTGTGTCTCTGTACAATCTCATGACAGTGTTGAGTTGGCAAGATAGAAATGTGAGTTTGTGTTGTCTCATCTCCAAACTATGTGGGCCCAGATATACCTTAAGGGAAGAAATTTTCGCGGGAAGAAAATTTCGCGGATTTCGCGGTTTTTGGGCAAATCCGCGAAACTAAATTCCCTTTTTTACATCCAAAAATGCTCAACCGCGAAAATTAATTCCCGCGAAAATTTCTTCCCATAAGGCAACACTGACTTAATCATGAAGCTGTAATATTTGAGGAAACACATAGTGTCATAGTACAAGGCAACTTGTAAGAGGCCCTGCATGCAGAGATCTCTGATTTGCACCAGTCTGAGATGGTCATGAATTATTATTGTCGCAATATGAGCCCAAGTCGAAAACTCGGAAACCTTGGAAATTTTGGAAACCTCGGAAATGCCATATGATGGTTGCAAGCCAATGATTATGCATGGACTGTTCCCGTAACGAGGTTTCCGAGATTTCTGAGATTATCATACACACCATCTTTTTAAAAGCGGTATATACCAAAGAAATGAACATTTTCTCATGGCAGAATATACAAAATATAAATACAGCTAAGCATGCAACAAACATGATTTAGCTACTAAAAGCTATCACAAAGTTTCGAAATTAGACATGGTTCCTACAGGTTGACAATCAATGTTTTCCTGACTCCTACAATAAGAGTACATTTCCCCTGACTTAAAAACTAAAATATAGATTACCCGTTGTTCCCTGACAGGGCTAGACCAGGGCATAAATTGTCAACGTTGTTCCAGACTTTCTTCTACATCTTCTGCATTAAACGAGCACGCTTCTCAATACCATGCCATATGTGGTACGCATCGCATCGTAATATGAAAAAAATGCATGCTACAAAAAGTGCAACATAAAGTAATTTCATAGAACATATGTCACTAGTAAAACATGATAAAAGTACAAACTGCACCATTTCCTATCTTGCAGTGATAGTGATATACAGAAAAAAATCAATTGCATTTCAAATACTGCAACTAAAAAAGCAACAATTCATTATGTAGAACAACAGAAAGAGACACTTTCTGTTACACGGTCTCAAATACAATACCCTCCCCCCCCCCCGCCCCTTTGCCCTTGGCACTTCCAATTCTTCTGCGAGCTCTTTGTATCCTCCTAATGTCTTTTATCTAGCTATACTATTTCTTTTCTCATATTTTTTCCTAGACAAAATTCCAGAGATGACATGAAAATACTTGACTTGTCTTCAGCTATTTTGATGGCCTCTAGCTAAAAAGTCGTGATCAAGAACAGCACCTAGCTACAGGTCTTCTCTTCCTATATTTGCCGAAAGAAAATAATTTCTGCATGGAGAGCATTCTCAATGCAGTGACGAAGGAACTCGAACAAATTCAGGTTCTTCTTCCTCTTTGGGGCCATTCCACAGGTTAGCCTGGTTACCTGAAATCAACTGCTTTCGTTCTCTGCATACGGGGCTGCCCACCTGATGTCTGTTCCTTTTCTCTACACAGTTAGGAGCCAGAAGCTCCAGTATAGAGGAACGGAAACATCTGATTTCAGTTTAGACTGGGGGCTCACTCGAACAGGAGGTGCAGACAGCGATCTAGTTGGTCAGCCAAGTTGTTTTATTCCAGCTACTCAACTTGGTCGAGGATGTCTATGTTCCTGCAAGCACAAGGAGGTTGTCATGTGCATCTGGTCCTCTAAGGTTCTGATCTCAAACCTATTTTTCTCCTCCCTTATGAGCCTAGATCGTCTAGGGCTCTCTCTGACTATTCTCCTCTCTAGGCAACCATATTTCCTGTAGCTACATTCTCTGCACGCTGTTTCAACTTGTCTGCGGTGGGTGTGTACATAGTCTATCATTCTGCTCTATTCCAAGTAATTGCCTTCTGTTCTACTCCTTTGATTTGTACTTAAATTCTTGTCAACCGATGTCTGTATCTAGCAATTTTTGGGTGTCATCAAGAGTACAAGTGTATTTACAGAACTCAGTGTGCACTTAGCTATACACAGGAATAAATCCCAAAGCCTCTCACTCGTGAGAAAGTCTGTTTTACTCCGGACGAAACTTTTCTGACGTGAGGAAATTTTAGACAGATTTACAGATCTCACGGTGAGAATTCCTCAACAAGTGGACTGTGATTTGCACAGTACAATTTACGCTTCCAAACGGTGACATATACATTGATATTTCTCACTATTTACATTTCTGGTTTGTCTTGTCACCGTGATAAATCAGAAAGGCCTTTGACTTTTGTCTCCGTGGCAAATCTAAATATCTCACCCACTACTTTGCTGAATTTCTCACCATCATGACACACGGGAGAATTTCCTTTCTCTCACGACTATGATTCAACAATTTATACCAGCATTTTTTTAGTATTTCTCAATACAACGAATGGAAATGGAACATGTGTTTTGTCCCGGCAACAAATACACAGATCTAACAAGTTATTTTTATAATTTTCCCACTGCTATGTTTCTGCATTTCTCTCCGTGATAGATGAGCGGTATACCTTTCCTATGAGCAGGTGGTTCAACTGTGATTTTTCAGTGAAGTCAGCAGGTGTATAGGAATGTTTCCAGCAGACTTTTGTTTTAAGTCACAAGGCATTCAGCGACGATGCGCTTTGAAACAAAAATCATCAAGCTGCGTCTAGTAAGAGGCCATTAGAGAGAAGTATGGATTCGTTGGTGGCCAAAGTACAGCTTCTGTAAGGAATTGTGATACAATGGTTTCTGGAAACTTTGTAGATAAAAGTATGTACACAAGACACAAATGAAGTATTTATTCACAACGAAGGTACTTCTGAGCGAATGAAACGTGGGAGGAATAGTTTTTGTGGTTTCTCTTAGCTTTATTCTAACAGTGAGCTCGATCATTTTCTTCGTGTGACTGGCCAGTAATTTTTTGCTTTATCATTAGACTCGCTACTCCTACTTGTATGGCGTGACTTGAGGCGAGAGTTATTTGAACTGTGCATTGCAATTCTGATGCGTCCACGATGCAAGTTCTGAAGACTTTAACTAGAAATGTTACCTTTTGCTACTAATCACGGTGGATGAATATAACTATTTTAGACTATAGGCACTTTGTGACCACTGAAAATCTCGAAGGGCATCACCATTGAATTTATGCCAAGTCTGAAGAAAACAGAAGTGATGATGTGCTGATTAGATCCATGAGTTTTACATTTGGAAGTGCCTGAGATGCACCACATCTAGATATGGCTTTTTGTAGTTAAGAGAGGTAATGTTGTGTAGTCATCTTATATTACTTGATATGCAAAACTTGTGTAGCTTCCCGACAGATCATGGAATACTTAAGGCTGTAGGGCAAAATTTTTCACCTCGAATTTCCATTTGGGCTCAGGTTTCATAATATTCCCTATGAACAAAAAATTAATGCTCAACAATGTTGTTAGAGGAAACATATTAAAATGTGCAAGGAATGCTTGCTTTCCCCTAGCTCTTTTTAAAGTCTAATAGTATTATTCCCTCTAATTTCCTCATCGTTTCTTATACACACACTCATTCTCTGTTACCTTTATGCTTCATTCTCTACAATTATGTGTCGGTATATAGAGGGATCCAAGAGTTCACGAACACTTAATGTACTAAACATCTAGTATCTGCAGTCTGTGAAGGCATTTCGGCAGGACAAGAAGCTAAAATGCACAAAACTGTCTGAATCACAGAACATAAATCATCTGCATTTGCTCCTATTACAATTTATCACAATCAAATAATACTAACGACTTTGAAATATCATTATCTCATGCTTATGTAGATGATTTCTAAACGCTTGGCTTCAATGAGTGTTGCCATAAACCACGACTTTCTGAGCAAAACTGGGAAAAGTTGTAGAAACTTGTAGGACAAAAAAAACAGGAGGAAAAATTCTTTGGCCAAAACCTTAACCGAACACAATAAAAGGAAAGATACAGTGCAGTATGAAGACACAGTACCTCGGACACATGAAAGCCCAAATCCCTTTCTCCGCAGGACCATATCGTCATACCCTCCCTTGAATAGCCTGTGCACAGCCTCTGCTCCAAGCTCACTTCTTACGGAGCAAGCAAGCAAGTTAAGTGCAGCACGGTTGGGCTGTGGAACAGGCTATACCTTTAAAGCGTTATCCAATCCTAGCATATGATGACCCCGACCCATCTCTGGACTAAATCAAGTTGTCTAGCATTTAACTGTGACTTCTTTTCGACCGCTGTTTGCAATAAATCACAGTAACTTTGAATTTTGTGCCCATTTGGCCAGGTGGAAACGATGCAGCACTTTACGAAACATAGCACATGTCCGGAAATTGCTAGGAAAGGTCTATTCTACTAAAAACAACTAAAAGCCTGTCCCTGATCTGCACAGGTTGACCAATAAAATGCTATAGAACACCTTTGAAAGCCATGAATGGGTACATGTCTTCAAGGCCTTGCGTGCGATGTATCTAGCTAGAGCAGAGCAACCTCTCCCTAGTGAAATAGAACGAGGCTTATTGATGTTCCTTTCTCATTCCCCGAACGTTGATGCTGCTGATGCTTGGATAAGGTACGAGAATTTTTGGCTTTTCTTTCACGCTCAGTGTTGCATTCTATGAGCTATGTTACATCTGATGTTATAATCTAATTCTATTTCACACCTTTTTAGATATATGCATGCACATACATATTATGTCTACACCCTTCGCAGAGTATCTTTTCTGGTAAAAGATTCTATTCTTTCCATTCTTAAAGATTTGAGCAATTAACCTACTGCACTATATACATTCCTGACATATTCGACCACAACTTTGCATTTCAGAGGCATTTTCAGCCAATCTAGAAGTCCTATATATATTCCAAAATTTGCCCTGCGCCGCCATTCATGGTGGCACCTCCGGGAGTCACTAATACAACCCATCATTAAGCCTGCCTATCCACAAAAACCTTCCTACAGCCCTACACCAAGTCCCAGCATCTCTATCACAGCAAAAAATCATGCCACATATTATATAAAGATTTATTTCCTTAGCTAGGCATTGGCCACGATCAATTATGTAGATTATCGTCCTAAAGCTATGCCTAAATGCATTAGCTAGAGAATGTACCTCGGAATGAAGAAAAGAAAGCATTTTTGGACTAGACTTGAACTCGATATTTTTATATTTTAATTTCTTCTTGAGGTTCACTTCCCACACAAGAAAAGGTCTTGCTGCTGATTCAAATTTTGTGAGAAAGTTCATAAACGTCCGCTCGCGAATTTATTCCCAAACAAGACCATTTGGCGAAAGTTTTATCCAGTACAATTACCATTTTCTTTGGATCTTGTTTTTGATTCGCGCCAGGCGCTCTGCGCAAGCAAATCTTTAAAATGAGCACTCTCACCATAAGACCAAAAAGGTCGATCATAAGCTCCTGTGGCGAAAACGTTTCTAGTCGACAATGTAAGTTTGACTGTGTTGATTAGAAAATACTTTTTCATGTATATAACCCTGTGTTTCTAAACGGGAAGACAGATCTGTTACCTACTCGGTTACGAAAATCAACCACGCTTATCATAAGGAACCAATCAACTTGTCGAAAGGCACATGATTGCGTTTGTCTTTGTGACAACTGTTGTTCCGAACACCAATCAACTTGTTATTATCCATTTTCGGAAGTTGTTGTCGCAAGCATTGTCAATTAGGCATTGTTTTTCTGAGATTGAGGATGATCGGAGCTGAGGAGGCACACAATCGAAAACCACTTGCTTATGACGTAAGTAGAAATTGCTTGATATATCACTTGAACAAATATATACATACATTGTGTGCTCAATAATCAAATCACTTAGCATCAATTTAAATTTAAAAGAGGTATTGAAAAAATAAATGTCCACTAGCTTTGGTAATGTTTGAAGCAGCAAAATGTTGCAACAAATGTAATGTATCTTGACTACCGGGTGGTGTTCGTACATCATAAATGTGTTTGAGTAAGAAGTAAATTTCTGAGGCGGCCGCACTGCATGTATTTCCAATGAATCAGGAGGTTGAATCAAGAATGAACCACTATTTGGATAGACAATAGAGTATGTGACAAAACTCTGTTGCGTTGCGTTTTATGGTATCGTTAAAGAAAGTATATAACTTAAAACCTACGTTTTTTAGGCCATTTATATGTTTGGCAAGAAAGTGTCTATATTCACAGTTTTTGTATTTGCTGTTATTTTAACATGCAAATCTTGAAGGCGCAAGCTTGTGCTCTTGTTTTTTATTTCTAGCTAGCTAGCTAGCTACTAGCTACTAATAGTAACCATGACTTTTGCGTAAATGTTAACATACGCGCTTTCTTATTGCCTTTGAAGGAATAAAGTTGAAAATTCATCATTGGAACTCTTCAGCGTGCAAATGTCGGATGTACCTAGCTAGCATCTATACCGCCCAAATACTGCCACCTTCTTTACACCGCTATCTCCAAGACAACAGCCATAAAATCTAGTCACCGGCAGTTAAAGGCAGATTGTACTTGTCAAACCAAAACAAACCCACATATTCGACATGTATACTTGCTTTATGAGAAAGCGAGGCAGCTAGATGCCTGTGATTAATCAGAATTCGTGGCAAAGCTAGCTTTTGTTTTGGTTTGCGATTGACAGTTCAATAGAAAAGTATGCAGCAAGTGATAACAGAAGACTAGACGTTTACCACACCTGCCTTCAAAAACAAGAGCTGACGAGTATATAGCTATAGACTAGAAATAGTAGCGTCTAACTCATAAATAGCCCACAAATTATAACAGGTAAACTCTTCCGTTACTCATGTGAGTGCATATCGAGCGAAGCGACTAGTATCTTATGGCTGTCAGTGTTGCAAGCTTTCTCTTCTGTTGGCGTATAAGTGACAAGTAAAGAAGGCGTTCGCCGTTACAAATAACTCCGGGGGTGGCATATTTCTCTTCATAAAGATTATTCAGCAAATTGTTTGCGATGAATATCTGTGCGACCTGTCGATTGGAATGCACTGACTTGAGATATTTACACCACAACAATTATCTTCTACACACATGCATCTTGAAGCGAACAACAGGAAGCAATCAAGACTCGGGCATCTGGTTGCTCTATGGAGAAATATAGTGGCATTGTGCCGAAAAATACAACGAGTATGCAACTGTTCAGTGTTGGGCCGGATCACAGCCTCCCTTTCATCCGTTTTTGTGTTTTTGTTACACAACGTGCGTTCGGCCAGCATTCTAACTTGTCCTTCATGTAGACTAGAATAGTCCCTTCTAACTCTAACATGTGTACCACGCTACAACTCTCTTCTGATAGCTACTCAACTGCAGTCTGACTGATAAACCCACGATGGGACTAGTATTTTTCGGCGCAATGCCACTATATTTCTCCATAGAGCAACCAGATATTCTTGGTTGCAATCAAATCTCGCACCCTATTCTTTACATGCCTGAGTCTCATCAACGCTTGATGGTTTCCTATAGTTATCCTCACATGCAAGATAATTATCAGGAGGTAAATGTTTGCAACGCAGTTGACAGGTAGCACAGATATTCATCGCATATAATTTACTGAATTCGCTTTATGAAGAGAAATATGCGACCCCCGGAGTTATTCGTAACAGCGAACGCCTACCTGTCAATCATACGCCAGCGGAAGAAAAAGCTTGCAACAGCCATCAAATACTAGTCGCTTAGCTCGATATGCGGTCGCATGGGTATAAAGGCAGAGTTGATGAGAGTTCATAATTTGTGAACTATTTATGAGTTACAAGCGACTATTTCTAGTCTATCCTTCATGTTACATGAGTGGCCTTGATGGTATGAGCCGAGAAACAAAAAACAGTGAAAATCGCAGAAATTGGATAACGCGAGAGGCATTACACCGTCACTTTTCTGGACCGCCATAGTGTTCTGAATATGGTCAAAAACTTTCATGCTATGCTTCTTGATGAATATTGAAGTCCTTTCCAGCCATTGTCTTAGCAATGAACCTGGCTGCGTTGACTTAAAAAGCTAACCCATCATGTCACTGGCAGTATAAGGATAAGTGTGGCGGCAATGGGACCATTAGGCGGACATTTTCTCAACAATTCTCTAACTAGTGCTATTGCGCCGATCGAGTGAAAACTAGGCGAAAATGCAGAGCAAAGTCAGAATAAATGAGAGAAACGGTGTAGCTAAACATTGATGGGAAACACGAAATCAGCAGAACGATTTTAGTAAATATATGATGGTATTTGTGTGATATATGCTATCAGATCTAAGTTCAAAGTTTTTGTAGCATTAAGTTATTACTCAATATTCTACCTGAATCTTGCTTTCATGAGGATTCGTGTCTTGCTGTCATGAATATGCGATTTCTTTTGGTAGTTACCTTTTACCGAAGTTTTTAGTTTGGTGTAGATAGCCTGCTTTGATTAACCTGGGACCAGATGCTTCCATTCCCTGCATAGGGGCCTTTAGCCTGGTCCTGTGCGGGAAAGGAGCATCTGGCGAGGTTAGGCAAGTTCTTTGATCGCCGCCTTCCAAAAAATTTGGAAGAGCGCTGACTGTGCCATGCGCAGAACGTGAGTTGAGATCGAAAACAATGCATCATATTCAGTGGTCGCGACCTGGAGTATGCGCATTAATGACTTCTGCTCAGAGACAATCGGAGACCATACCAAACGTGAGTTTACCAGCAGAAATCAGTGTGCTGCCAACCTCGCCAGATGTTCCTTTCCTCTACACGGTCAAGAGCAGCAGGCTGCAGTATAGAGGAATGGAGAATCTGGTTTCAGGTTAGCTTTGATGAATTGTGGCTGGGAAACATTCTTTATTCCGATTAAGCAACGGAAAATAACTTGCTGATAATAATGATCTTCTCTGTGCAATGGTGCACCGTGACAACCAAGAGTATCTCACCGGTGCAACCATGCATTTCTGTAAGTGAGACATGTAATAGCACCGTAAGAAATTCTTATATTTAGCTACTACCGGAAGAACTGCTAAATGCTCACAGTGAGAATATGTCATTTCTCATGGTGACCTTCGATGTACATTTTCACTGTGAGAAAATCGGGTGAGATTTATCTGTTTCTCACCCTTTTATCTCACGGTGATAATTGAGATAGTTTTCCATTGATATCCTACATTTTTCCTCAGTACATTACTGGTTCAAATTCGACTTCCCAGGTTACCCCTTAATCGTTAATCACAATGGTTGCAATACAAAAAGAAGGCATGCAGCAGGGCGGTATCGTTAGTAACTAACTGTTGTAGCATTCAAGTTGTGATGCTTCTGCCTCAGGGCTGAATTTGATTCATTTAGCTACAACTACAATCGTGGACAAAAAAAGATGAGAAAAAGTCAAAAGAGTCTGTTGAGCCCCCTTTCCCCCCTTTATCAATGTTGTTTGACTTTTGGTATCTTTCACATGTGCACTCTGCCTTGGCAGCCTAAATTTTCAACATTGATGCTGGAGGGAAGGGGGGTCAACATACCCTCTTGATTTTTCTCATATATATATTTTTGTCACTCACATGATATTGGTCCAATCCCCTCTCCTCCATTTCTTAATGTTGTTGTAGGCATGTGGTACCCAGGTCGGGCTGCTTAACTCATAGAACAAGGAAGTTCCTTGCATAGAAACACATTGAAATGGTGGAGGGGGTCTATGCTTGATTTTCTACTTGTGCCAATATATTTCGCGAACGGTAGTAGCTTGCGAGACTTCGCAAGTCAAGGTCTCAGGATTAGCTTTTCGAAGCACACTCTCCTACGCAGACCTGTGTACGGTTCCAAAGAGTGAAACCTGGAAAAGACCGAAACCATAAATTTATGATAAATTATTCCTCCGCACGTGCAACTTATCAACAAAGCGGAAGAGTTTCCCGAAGCATCGTCAACCGTCGAAGCCGAAGCGGATCTTTGCACACTGCCTGCGAAAATGGCGTCCGATTCTGATTTCGAGTTGGCCAAGATTCGATTTAGAGCCTTACATAAGAAAGCAAAAGAACTCAAAATTCGCGATGAAGATATTGCCAAGTTTTCTTTTGTCGCTAAACATAAAGAAAAAGAATTTAACGTAGTGTATTATGCATTGAAGTTGATCTTGTTGCTTGCCGTCATTGTCCTGATATGCTGTCTTGGTTTGTATTCGTCTGTGAAAGTGGGTGCTGTCAAAGGGAAAACTGTGGCCCAATGGACAACGTTCTTCACGGGTATTGATTTAGATTCTGATTCGTGCATAATTCCTTATACTGAGTACTTTCTTGATGCTTTCCGACCTCCTGTTGACTGCAAATACTGCAAAGGTGTTACTGGGTTCGATCGTGTCACCAACCTTAGTCAGAAAGACTTCATGGACAAATACGCCTACTCTGGACAACCTGTGATAGTAGAAGATGCTACCGGAAACTGGACGGCGGCCAATGTGTTTTCCTTCGATTATTTTAAAGGCATCTACAAGCAAGATAGTCCTGCACTTGGTGGAGGTGCTAAGGAGTGTCAGTTCTTCCCGTATCAGACGAAATTTCAGTCTCTTCGCGATGTTTTTGCGATGCCAAAGCCGAGACGAGATATGAGAGGGAAACCTTGGTACATTGGATGGTAAGCGAAATTGTCATACAGCTAGCCTATGATAGTCAATTTTATTAGTCATTTATATTAGGTAGTCAATTTGTTGAGTTTGTACCCATGATGCTGCAAAGGTAATCAAATGACTCTGTACTTCATTTCTCCATCGCACTAGACTAGATTCTAATCCTTGGAAAGAGTTATCTGTAGATCAGCCATACCGCTAGATATGAGTATAAGTTTAGCTATAGCTATATCATGTACGCTTCAATCTTTGAAGTAGTAAAAGAACCCCTGATATTTGTATTACTACTGTCTCCAATTCTTCCTTTCAACAGCTTTATCGCAGACTTGACAACCCAAAGCTACGGCTACCTTTTTGACGCAGCAGACCGTAGAGGACTTGACAGTGAATCGCACCAAGTCAGGGATGGTTTTAAAAATGACGCTTACCAACGCATTACCATTAAGGCGACTTTCCATGAAGTGAAATTTCGCACGAACTGAACCATTTTTTCTTGGGAGCTTGTGCAGTTGCACAAAAACACAAGGGAAATTCCCAGCATGTACTCCCTTCGGCGAGTTTTTTCGCTGCGAACTAGTAGAACCAGTTTCTACTTCTTTGTAATGAAATTTCGCAATGAAAGTCTTAAGAAATTGAACCAATCATATTAATATGTCATTAGGGAAAGTAAACAGCTAGGAAATTGATCAGCAAGTTTTCACTGTGAAGTAAACTTCGCTTCACACGAAGATTTTGCTACATGGAAAATTGGCTTGAATCACAAAACAGCCTACAATGCATAGCGATACATATACTATTGGTTTTACATGTCTGCAATTTTAATTTGGCTGAAGTAAACCCTTTCTTTACGTGCCCTCTGCATAGTGGAGGGTTAAAACCCACCGAAATTTCCTTGACCTCCACATTGCGGGGGATCAGTCCAAAGTTATTTTCCGTACAATAATCTCGTGGCAGACGAGATTTGCCGCTCTCGTGGTATTTCAATATAGTCTTTGCAGCATCAGCAAAAAAAATTATGCTGTTGGTTTTTCTGGTTCCGTTTTTGTAGTCAGTTCTTCAACATGGCTGCCAGAAAAGTGTATACTGATGTTGATGAAATTTTGAATTCTGTTTTGAAGGGTAGTGAGGATGAAATATCGGTCAGAGAAGGAAGGAATGATAACAATGAGTTGGAAAGTGAATGGGCATGTTTTCTGCCCCCCTTAAAGGGGAGCAACGGTCAAAAATGATATTTTAGCAGATGATAGGGCTCATTAAATCATGACTTGTAGTTTTTATTTCGTGGCAAAAGCTTATGTAGTTCTGGAGATATTCAGTCTCAAAGTCCAGCAGCTACCATCTTGATTTTTGATGATGTCATTAAGGCACATTGTTAAGTGTCACCATTTCCTTAGTAACGCATATACCAACATTATTTTCTCAAGTGGATCTTAAACATATTAGCTAGCTCTATAACAAAACAAAAGAGACAGTCCTTCACAATAATTCAATACTGAGTATTCTGGCAACAGAGTTTAGATAATTTGGGTTGTGCCCCAGTGACATCATGCATAATTATTGGCAAGATGGTAGCTGCTGGACTTTTCCAAAGGTTGAGGTTGAATATCTCTAGAACTACACTAGCTTTGGCGTGAAATAAAAACTGTGCATCATGTTTTAATGAGCTGTATCATCTAATAAAATTTCATTTTTGACCGTTGTTCCCCTTTAAAATAAGGGGGGACTTGAAAAATTAGATTTAAAAAGAGGGGGGATTTTTTCTCATCTTGAAATAAGGGGGGAGTTTGATTCAAGGGCAGCAAAGATTCTCTCAAGACTTTTTTAAGGGCTGATCTTATTTAATAAGTCTATGATCAACCATTTAAAGAAAATCCTGAAATCCTATGATATAAAATCTGACTGTTGAATCACATTCATTGCTTCATCAATATTCTATCATATTTACACTGTCACAAAAAATAAACAACACTCCAAGCACATGTGGCTATGAAGTGAGCTGATGCTGTATTACTGGGGCAAAATATTTCATTGCATACTAGTGCATGCCATACATTCTAACCTGTGTGATCCAAAACTGAGAGATTTTCTTGGTTGGCGACTCCAGAATGACCCACCATGGTTGGGTCCAAAGGGGGAAATTTTGAAAATTGAATCTTCAAGAATGCTGAAAAATGTGATTTCAAAGACCTTTTTCGACACAGTTTTACAAACTATTGTTCGGAAAAATTAATTCTTAAGTTGAACTTTTACAAGACATACGCCTACTGAAGATTACGAAATGTTGACTCGAAAATGTTGTCATAAGTTCAGTTTATGCGTAACAAAAAGACATGTGTGCAAAAGAAGAATCATCAAAAGTTTTGTATTTCGTTTGTGCTAATGTATGATCATTAAAGTAATCCACCACTATTCAAGCAACTGCCATTGCTCTCAACTATCTGATGGGCAATTGTGGCGGAGCATTGCAGTTTCCCTTTTTTCGACACATTCACTGTACTCGAGTTTGACCCAAAGGAGTTTAAAGTATGTAGTAAAAAGGCAATTCTGTGATACATATTTTGATAAGATTTTTTTTAGCCACTTTTGCTTACGTCCGGTTTTTACAAAAATATTGAGTTTCCAAAACTCAAGTTTAAAAATTTTGCCAAATTTTGTCAGGTGTGAAAGATATTGTTCTGGAAACTATTCTGCAATTACATTCAATATAAAGGGCCTCAGGAAGTTTTTCGCAGGCATGTAGACTCTTCACAGGAAAATGCCTCTGTCTTTTCTTGTTAAATCTGTCTATAGAATTGTTCACACTGGTCCATGTTCACAGGAAATTGCTTTGTTAGAAAATTGAGTTTTTAGGAAATTAAGTTTCTTACGTCCTATTACCAGACCTGAGAAAGTGGTCAGGAAAAACTCTGCACTGAAATGATTTTGTATGGTCTTTGGTGATATCTTCCATAGATAAGCTTTAGCAGTCAACCTCAAATTTACTTGCTTTTCTACTAGAACTTACAACTTCTTTGATTTAGAGTTCAAAATATAACTAATAGATGATTCTTAGCTTCTTCAGAAAATGCAGTGTGTATATAAAGGGACAGGGAAGAAGTGTTGCTACTAATTATTTGGAAGTAAGGTTCAAGGGGGATCTAGGTGAAAAACATTTTTATTCTAAGGGGGACGGTAAGAAGGGGGGGGGATGGACTTCCAAAAAATTGCGAAAAGGGGGGGATGAAAATTTTTCGGTAGAAAGGGTAGGGATGAGCAAAAGGGGGAAGGGGGATTAGGTAAAAAGGGTGGGGATGATTGCTAAAGAAGAAATGGTTGTAGTGTAATGTAGACAATCACTGGATGCGGCAATTTTTGGAAAGGGAGGTGATTCCAGAAGGTGGGGGGGGGGATTGACCAAGAAGAGGGGATTCAACCCCTCTGCACACTATGGACTTTCCGAAAGGGAGAATACCAGAAATTTTGCAATGAATTTGCACAATCAAGACATACTAACTGCCTATCCACAAATCCTCCTTTTGGACTTAGATTAAGTTTTCTACGTAAACAGAAATGTAGATTGCCAATTTTTAGGTGGATGATAGACCCATTCCAGGCAAAATAAAACATTTCACAATAATTAACCCCTTTAAATGCTGAAGCCTTTCTTTTTGCTCGTTTGTTTGTTTGTTGTTTTTTTGTAGGTGGGAAAACTTGACATTACATGCTGCATAGCAAATTCACGCAGTAAACTCGGAAAATTTTTGACATAAATATTTCAGAGATATTGTGGTTAGGCATTAGGAAGTTTCTTGGTCTTTTGCTGGCAAAATTATTGGACACAAGAATTTGGATCATTTTTTATCTTGGTTATGATAAAAGCATCCAAAATTTTGAGTACTCAAAGGTTTGTAACATTCTCAGGAAAAACTTTCATTGCAGGCCAAAAGCACAAATCTTCAAGGCAGCAGTCTTGCTTCTTTTCTTTTTCTGGGCATCTGTGTTGAATCCGGATGTTTTGCCAACTGTACGGTTTTTCAAAATATTATAAAATATATTTGTGAGATCAGTAGTAGTTATCATATGATAGAGGCAGTTACTATATCTGGGAAAAGCCTTGTTTGGCTTGGTTGTGGGCAAATAGGTCCTGAAGTGGCCTTCTTGGGCTCTGGCTTCAAGCAGACGTTTCCTATGCAATGAGATCTGTCCATACTTCTGAAATTTGGCAAGAAGGTCAAGATCAAAGATCGAAAGAAATTCACCGAGGCAGGTTTTTTTTAAAAAAAGTTTGTTTGGATTGCAGGTAGCAATTTTCCCAAAAAAATGTTTTTTAGGGTTTTATCAAAATATTTTAGGATCCATTTATTTGTCTTTGTAATTTTTGGTTTGAAACTTGGGAGTGGTAGTAGTTATCTCATCGACCATGTGTCTTATCCAGCAAAAATCTTATGCGTCTTGCTGGTGGGAAAGAACACTCAAAAGTGACATTCTTAAGAGCTTTTTCAAATTATTTCAAGAACACTTCTTATCAGTTTTGTGTGAATCTGCAGTATTGCTAATAGAATGGGTCATCGGACATATCTGGGAATTCTCGTGTTACGCTTGGGTGTGGCCAGTTTGACCAAAAATGACCAAAATGTGATTTTTGCATATCTGTTTGAGAAGATTTGGAAAACACTTGATTTTTTTTCTGTAAATTTTGGCATGAATCCTTGGGTAAGCTCCACAGATGTTATGAGCCACAAGTCAAGTATAGTAAAAGCTTCTAAATAGTGCACACTTCAAGGAAACTTTGCTTGTATTTGTTCATTTCTTGATAAAATCACTTGCTTTCTGTGCTGAACATTAGTAAAA